>SEYY01000720.1:185675-190308 GCA_009176605.1 Armadillidium nasatum
CCAAATATAAAATTAACAAAAAAAGAAAAAAAAAAACAATCATTCTTTAAAACACCGAAGAACTCCGAAAAGCCACTCCCCCGACCTCCCTCTTTTCTCTCTCCCTTCCCTACCCCGACTGCAGCATACACAAAAGAGCAAACAATATCAACACCTTATTTGAATAGAGCCTTCCTCTTAAAAGCCAATCTGTTTATAATGGCCTCCAATACCGCCGTAATCTTCTCGCTCTTTTACAATTATAATGATTAAAAAAAAATAGTTAATCCTATTCACAAAATGTTTAAAGGTTTATAGGTTCGGTAATAATAATAATAATAATAATAATAATAATAATAATAATAATAATAATAATAATAATAATAGTAATAATCCCTATATATATATATATATATATATATATATATATATATATATTATATATATATATATATATATATTATATATATATATATATATATATATATATATATATATATATATATATATATATATATATAATAATACAGAGAGAGAAGTATAATAAGCAACTATATTTGTCAAGTTAATTAGTTATAAACACTACGTTTTCAAATTTATTTATAATTTTTCATACCGATATATATATAATATATATATATATATATATATATATATATATATATATATATATTATATATATATATATATATAATATATATAATATATATCCTCTGGTCGGCAAAGACCAAAATCCCACCAATTTTCAAAAGAATTTGGGAATATCTTAATCAAGGTAGATTAATGGCCAACAGGATCAGATACACGGCGTTTGAAAGTGTGAACATCAAAGGAAATTGGGAAAACAGATAGACGAAATGTATTCCAGACTTTACCTGTAGAGTATATGTAAGACTTGAGCATAGCGGTTAAGTCAGGGTTAGAGGGTTCGACAGAGAAAGGATGAGACGGTAGGAAGAAGTGTCGCAGGAGCTCTTCTCAGGAGAGAAGGTATGCGTCGGGAGAGTTCAGAAGAGCAGTCGCCGTTGTAATAGCAAGAATAAAGAGAGTGACGTAACAATTCGACTGGCAGAAATAGAGTGACAGCGAAAAGGTGAATAAGACTAGAGGCTCTAGACTCCATATATATATATATATATATATATATATATAATATATATATATATATATATATATATATATATATATATATATATATATATATATATATATATATATAATACTAAAATTTTGTTGGACGCCTTGCATTTCCAAAAATTTGAGTATGTACTTGATCTAAAACGTAGGGTAATACTTTGAAACGTATTGGGAAAGACATCAAACGAAGAAATTATGAAACCTCTTTCCCTTATTCCATCACTTTCATTTAATAAAGCAACATCAAAAGTTAAACCTAACCCTTGTACACTGTAAATGTGTATGCATAAAATCACACACACACACACACAATTTAGCTTATATGAATGTGCACGGCTCCCATATGAGGAGTCTTTAGTTTAGATTTTCCACTCCTCTAAAATGCATTTTGTGTGTATGCGTGTATGTGCGCGCGTGAGTTCGTGTGTGCGTGTGCATACCCTTCACAAATTATACACTTTAATTACATCAATGCATTTTCCCACTGAAAGTACACTTACGAGTTAAAGTTAACCAAAATTACCCTAAATCTGAAGTATTTGAAAACTGATCAGGTAACTGATAGTAAAGAGCGAACTGCATACAAAAACACACAGGAGAGAGTTTGGTATCACATACATAAAGGCTAGGGTGTTTAGTACCAAATAAAAACACCTTTCATAATCAAATATAATATATATATATATATATATATATATATATATATATATATATATATATATATATATATATATATATATATATATATATATATATATATATATATATATATATATATATATATATTTATATATATATATATATATATATATAATATATAAATAAAAAAAAGTAAAAAATAAAAAAATTAAAAAATAAAAAAAAAAATAAAAAAGATAATTACACTTTATAAGTGGCATCATTAAAACATGAAAACCACCACGTAATTTGACTTGCTCCCATATAACCCATATAAGTTAAGTACACGAAATCAAGCTTTACCCTAAAGCTCATTTTTTTATATTTCTTTCTCACCTCTCTCTCTCTCTCTCTCTCTCTCTCTCTCTCTCTCTCTCTCTATCTCTCTATCTCTCTCTCTGTCTTCTCTCTCTCTCTTTTATCGTAAAAAAGTCATTTTATAATATATATATATATATATATATATATATATATATAATATATATATATATATATATATATATATATATATATATATATATATTATATATATATATATATATATATATATATATATATAAGTTGAAAGGCTTCAGAGAAAGATGAGAAACCTTTAAAATCTGTATGTACCAGTAATATATGTGTGTGAGTGAAGTGTGTGGTGTGCGTGCGTGTGTTTGTCCTCTTGTTTGTGTGTACATGTTCGTGCCTAGCATAAAAGAGCGAATGATTGCAATAGAATATTCAAAATTTGGTGTGCAAAGTGACCCATGGATAATAATAATACCTGTTCATTTGGTTTCAATAAATTGTGTACTATGAGTTTTCACCCTCAGGTATCTGGGGCTGCTGCTGCTGCTGCAACAACAACAACTACTACTACTAATACTACTACCTCTCTCTCTCTCTCTCCCTCACTTTCAAAAATGAAATTTTAGAGTTTTGAAAACTCAAAATTACGGAAAACAATAAAAAAAAAATTCAAAACTTAGAATTAAAATATATATATATATATATATATATATATATATATAATATATATAAATATATAATTATATATATATTATATAACCGGTAAAAGTGTGTGTGTGTGTGTTTTATTTATATATATATATATATATATATATATATATATATTAATATATAATATATATATTATATATATAATATATATATAATATATATATTATTTATATTTCTTGGGTTTTTACCCTGTCAGTGGGATCAGAATATTTCGCCATCTGCTTTTAAAAGTCGCTCTCCTAGAGTGCTCTAAAAATCATGTTTTTAGCCTTGTGGTTTCAGTGCCAGTCCTTGAGTTTTACTTAAACTCCCATGTAGGGTTTTCACCCTTTCAGTGAAACTAGGGTGATCATTTTGAACATGTCATGCAGCTTCATCATGTATTACACCTAGTACTGTAATTGTTGTAAAATAAAATAAAAAGTGTTCTTTCTGATTTGTTTTTTCATGTAACTTCATCCACCTTTAACTCGCTACCTCTCGAGAATCAGACCTATGTTGAAATAACCTTTTTCACTTAACATGCCTTCTGTAATACACCCTTAAAGTTTGGCAGATTCCTCCTCGGACACCAAATAAATAATATATATATATATATATATATAATATTATATATATATATATATATATAATATATATATATATATATATATATATGAGATATTCGATTAAAGCAAAGAAAAAAAAAAAAAAACACACACACACACAAAATATAAGCAAGACTTAAAACAAAGGCTTACATACAAAATTTTAGGAAGACAATTTACGACGACGGTGTCCTAACATAAATAGGATTTCGAGTGAAGTAATACAAGCAAGAAAGCTGACTGAGCGAAAAGGTAATCCTCATTTTAAGAGAAAGAGGAAGGAAGTAAGGAAGGAAGGAAAAAAAAAGAAAGAAAGAAAGAAATCAAGAAAGTAAAAGAAAAAAAAAGGTAGTAATATGTAGATGGTTTTGTGGGCTTGCCAATTACATTTTCAGATATTAGAAATTAATAAGAACACAATCGAGTTTGTTTGAAAAGGAAAGGAGGAATTGATAAGACTAGTAAGGATGCGAACTCAAAATTTTTTTTTACCTGACGAACAAAGTTAATTAAGGCGCATGTATTTTTAACATGAATTAAGTAACATGTAGAAGCAAACTTTTTACTTATATTTTAATATATATATTTTATATATTTTTTTTTTTTTATTATTTAATAAAAAAAGCAAAAATAACTTAAATTTACTTTTAACAGGAAGAAAATTTTTTAAAGGCAAAAAAAAAAAAAAAAAAAAAACATTTTCTCTCAATAAAACGGCATCATCAGCATATTACAATGCAGGTGTGAACGTTTAGTAATGAACAATGTCCATTATTGAGAATATAAAATAAAGACATTCGAAATGAAGACTAAAATACTATCAATTTTATAACTTTACACAAAAATTAATAGTCAGCTAATTACTACATACAAATAGCACATATAAAAATAAGGAGGATGAATGAATGAATAATAATAATAATAATAATAATAATAATACTTCGCCAATAACTCAAGGACTTAAAAAGGATGTCCAGTAACAATAAAAAGTACGAAAAATGTAACGTGGAAATTTATTTATTTTTTTTTCTTTAAAAAAAAAACAAGGAAATTCTTCAAGAAGTATGTTGTTTCAAGTCAAATTTAAAGAGCAGGAAGAGCAAGGGGGAGTTTCATCGCCTATGCAAACGATAAAGTAACTAAGAGCTGAATGGAGAATTAAATAGACAACATAATAAAGGACTTAAAATAATTTGATATTTAATAGGAACATTCAAGCCTCCAAATTCAAGATAATAACCGCACTCCTA
>SEYY01000721.1:33737-36237 GCA_009176605.1 Armadillidium nasatum
GTGAATTTGTCATAAGTCAAAATATTTTCTTGTTATAATGTGTAGACAGAAGCCTTTTAAGAGGAGCTACTTTTCTCTTTTAAGGGCGTTCCTTTTTCTCATGTTTTTTTTTTAAAAGCGTATTATTATTAATTAATATTTTTTATTTCTTTTCTTTTTTTGCTACATTATAAAGTGGTAAATTTATTATTATTCACTTTGTAAAAGAACTTCTAATTTGCTTTGTAAATGAAAAATCTGAGTGTAATATATATATATATATAATATATATATATATATATATATATATATATATATATATATATATATATATATATATATATATATATATATATATATATATATATATATATATATATATATATATATATATATATATATATATATATATATATATATATATATATATATATATATATATATATATATATATATATATATATAGTGTGTGAGTTGCGTGTGAGTTGTGTGAGTAATGTGTGAGTTGTATGAGTCGTGTGTGTGTGTTTGTGTGTGTGTGTTCTCGTATATGCATAAGACGTATTTAAAGGGAAAAAAATAGAACACGACCCTGTTATGTTTTTCCATTGTAATGGAGAAAATATTTGAATGATTCTCTTGGGATATTTTGCATCTTGACTATTCTTGTCGCGCCTAATTCATTATTTTTATTGCTGTCTCGACCCCCAGGTCCGTCTTGTCCAATCTGGCGTGGTACGACGCCCTCTGGTCTAACCCGCCCCGCGCCGGCCCGACCCGGCCCGCTTCGACTCGATTCACATCAATTAAAGCAAGACTTTATCACCTTTTTTTTTTTTCTTGTCGATAAATTCAAAAGGACGGAAATTTATTTGTCAATTTAACAGTTATATATATATATATATATATATATATATATATATATATATATATATATATATATATATATATATATATATATATATATATATATATATATATATATATATATATATATATTCGTTCCAATATCTGAACTGAAAATTTAGATGAGTTAAAGTTTACTTTTAAATGAATTAAAAAATAAAAAAATTCTTAAATTAAATATTTAAGACTAGAAATAATTAAGAAATAAAATTGTTAACAAAGTTTCAAAGTATAAAAATAACTTTTTTTCTCAAGTTCATCTATGTAAAGAACGAAGGTGAGATATGAGTTACGAAACGAGTTTATTTATTATTTTAACTAATATTTTAATTACTTAATATTATCATCGTACATAGACACCAATTTTTTTTTTTTTTTTTTTTTTTTTTTTTTTAAAGATAAAGATTCAAATTAACTTCGAAAATGCATCGTTTGAATAGGCACCTTTATTCATGTTCATTCATTCATTTTTCATGTTGATTGTTGATGTTCATTTTTATGTGTATTTTCTTTGATGAGGACTCGGGGTCACTTTTTTATTGGGGTAAAAACATTTTTTTATCTTTTAGGAAAAAAAGTTCAAACGGGCATTGCCCTATTCGAGGAAGGGAACATTCTAGGAAGTTTCTTATTAGTATCCACTTGAAGGATCGAACAATTACCTTCAAACACGTGAGTCAATCTCCTCTACCGTTATTCCACGGTGAGAAACACAAAATTAATAATATCATTTTTGTTTTTTCTATATACTGCAAAAACTTTCCTAACGATTCGTTTGGACATGTAGCAAAAATGTCACAATAACATTTTCAATACAGAAAAGACATGTTACGCCTAAGAAAGCAGCTTCACAGATTAATTTTCTAATAAGAAAATAACCGAAAAAAATTAGTTGTTACATTTGTGCCATTTGTCCCAACGATTCGTTAGGACATTTTATGCAGTGTATGCATGTTGCACAGTGCTGAATTCTCATCATTATTCTAAGCCCATAATTTTGGTCTTGTGAATCCTCGGTTTCCCCATTGTATATTTTAGAACAATTACGACCAATTTATTTTGTATAAACCAGGGGTCCTAACCCTTTTCTGCTTGTGGACCCCCTGATTCCTAACTTTACGTACGTGAACCCCTGGAACCCTGGACCCTTGGACCCCTTGATTCTTAACTTTAGGTATGTGAACCCCTGGACCCCCCCTGATTCCTAACTTTGCGTATGTGAACCCCCATATACTCATATACCTAAGACAGTTCATATTATGGACCCCGAAATAATTTTTTTTCCTTGAGAACCCCATTAAAGATTCTATGGTCCCCTGGGGGGTCCATGTGGTGTCCTGAGGGTCTATGGGGTCCCCTGGGGGTCTGTGACCCCGGTTGGGAAACGATGGTATAAACCAACGTTTTTATTCCTTTTTTCATTAAATGGTTTCAAATCTCTTTTAAACGTTAATAATATATATATATATATATATATATATATATATATATATATATATATATATATATATATATATATATATATATATATATATATATATATATATATATATATAATTTAATAATTAATACATATGGCAATTTTTTTTTTTTTTTTTTTTTTTTTTTTTTTTTT
>SEYY01000721.1:61237-106237 GCA_009176605.1 Armadillidium nasatum
TCTTTCTTAGTTATTTTATTTAAATCCTGATTTTTCGTACTACTTAGGACTCTAAATTGTAATTTAACACAAACTTGGAAAATTGACTTGGTCAGTTTTGCCAGTACACCCACGATATATATATATATATATATATATATATATATATATATATATATATATATATATATATATATATATATATATATATATATATATATATATATATATATATATATATATATATATATATATATATATATATATATATATATATATATATATTTTTTTAGCAGCAGATGCAATACCTTCAAAATTTGCTCCAGCAAGGTATGATGGGTTCACCCGGAATGACAAGCCTTCAAGGGCTTACACCTCCTTCCCCTCAAGGCCAAGCTCAGAACCAGGCGGCACAAGTGAGATCATTTCACCAAACTTTAGCTCAGGCAGCTCATCAACTACAAGTGCTGCAGCATAAAGCCCAACAACAGCAACAACAGCAGCAACAACAACAGCAGCAACAGCAGCAGCAGCAACAACAGCAGCAACAACAACAGCAACAAGCTCATCAGCAACAATCTCATCATCCACACTTATCTCTTCATCAAGAACATCGATCTCAACATTTGCAAGGTGGTCGTGATCCTAGAGATCCATCCCTTAGACCACCGCCTCTTCCTTCATCTCCCATTGGTCATACAAATCATCTTTCTCATCCTCCTTCGGGAAATCATTTACTTCGTCCTGTAGTGCCATCACCACCTCCTAGGCATTGGGATCCTCCACCCGAGGAGCCTACAGACTTAGAAGAACTAGAACAATTTGCAAAAACATTTAAGCAACGACGAATTAAGTTGGGATTTACTCAAGGGGATGTTGGATTAGCCATGGGTAAACTATACGGAAATGACTTTTCTCAAACCACAATTAGTAGATTTGAAGCACTGAATCTCTCCTTCAAAAATATGTGCAAGCTAAAGCCACTACTGCAGAAGTGGTTAGAAGACGCAGACAAAACAATAACTGATCCAGCCACGTTAAATAACCCTTTAACGTCACCTGATACCATAGGAAGAAGAAGGAAGAAACGGACCTCAATTGAAACGAGCGTCCGTGTGGCATTAGAGAGAGCTTTTCTCGCAAATCCAAAACCAACATCCGAAGAAATTTCAATGCTAGCTGATTCCCTTACAATGGAGAAAGAAGTTGTCAGAGTTTGGTTTTGTAACAGGTAAGCTTGCTACTACTATTATTGAAGACATTTCATTAAGTTGGAAAAGTTAGCTATATACCATACCATAAATATAATATTCGTATGAAAATAAATAACCAACAGTTTTCTTGCATAGACGACAGAAAGAAAAACGAATAAATCCCCCTACAAGCGGATTGTTAACACCACCTCCTATGAGTTTAACAAGTGCCAGCGGAATTTTTACTACAAGCAGTTTGAGTGTACCCCCAATCTCTACGTCGTTAAGTTTAACAAGTTTAGGAGCCCCACCTTTGTCACCAGGAGCACCAATCTCTTCACCTTTATCTCTCGTCACTCATCATACCTATGGTCAACCTGCTTCTCCTTCGGAGCCTGCAACACCTAAATCGGAGTAGCGTCACGCTCCCTCGGTCGATACTTCATCCCCATTAGCTGCTTCAAGTGCAATGTATTTCCCATGGCAGCATAATGATTGGTTGAGAAAACCTTTAAGAGTTGAAACTGATTCCGGAATAGCCACAAGAGAAAATAAGTTTTCCTTTTGGCGATAAAACAAAAAATTGTCATCACACATCTCTCTCATCTAAAGATTTTTTCATTGAATCCCAATCAAAAGCTTTTTGAAATCCCTCATTAGTTTACAAGCAACTTTGTGAACTAATAAAATTTTATCATTATCGACCGTGTACCATTTAGTAATGTTGATACTATGCATTAATGTCTATGGATAGTGTAAATAAAATGAATATAATTTATACCTTTAGATACGTGATATTTTGTCCTGTAATCTATTTAAAAAAAAACATTTGGAACTGTAGTATTTACCAAAGAAATTTCTTGGAACAGAATGAAATCGCTCTTAAGTAATGGCTACTAAAGACGTAGTTCTTTCTGTAATATGGGAAAATATTTTGATGTTAAGAACCCTATGCTGTGTAAATTATATCAAAAAACTTAACGTGAATTATATACCCCATAAATTGTAAAAAAAAAAAAAAAAAAAAAAATTAAAAAAAAATAGTTCTTTTTTAAGTTGAAATTTCAGAATCGAAGATTTGTCCTTAATATCCTTTTTAAGAAAAGAGGATGCGTTTTTTATGTTTATAAACCTTGCCTATTTAGTGTTTGAAAAGTAAAATAATGAAGTTCCTTTTGCATTTAAAATTATAAGAAATGAGGTATTAAGAGTTTTAAAATACCTGTACTAGAGAAACATTAATTTCTTAAGAAACGCTCCTTTGAGTAAACCTATTACATATCTACCCTTTGTGTATTCTTTATAATAAGAAAAAAGTTCCTATTACTGAAAAATTGCTCTAAGGTTATTTACATTAAGTGTGAATGAAAAAATAAAGCATATGAATTGTGTAAAAGTTCATTTTTATTTTGTTATTTATATAAACTAATAATGCTGGCAAGAAGTCGAATTTTTATACAATTTTATTATTATTATTATTATTATTATTATTATTATTTATTATTTATTTTTTTTTTTTTTTTTTTTTATACAATTTTATTATTATTATTATTATTATTATTATTATTATTATTATTATTATTATTGCAAGAAGTCGAAATTTTTATACAATTTTATTATTATTATTATTATTATTATTATTATTATTATTATTATTATTATTATTATTATTATTATTATTATTATTATTATTATTATTATTATTATTATTATTATTATCATTATTTTAGCAAGGATAGTAAACTTATAAAAACACATCTTAATATATTTGAAGGTCTTCCATAAATTTTTCTATAATTTCGTTACTTTGAAATTTTAACGGTCCTTATGTAAGTAATTTTTACAAATTCTTTAAGTAATTCTTAAAAAGTTTTAGTAAAATAAAATAAATAATATTTGTGCTCGTATTTAATATCTATTTTCGTAAGCTTAATAGTTATGTCTTATCTAAAGCAAATATTTTCCAGAAATGTCAAAATTTTTAAATGATGTAAATTTTTCATAATTCTTACATATATATGTGAAAGGAAAATTTTTTTTTTGAATTGCATTATCATAATTCTTATATTTTTATTATATTTATTTTATAAATTTAGTTACAGTGCTTTAATTTTTCTCATAAATTGTGAATTATTTAAAAGCATTGGTACTAAATCTGTATTGAAGGTGGGCAGAAATATATGCATATGTGTATCCTCTCAAAAATAGCTTCAATTTTCAGTAAAAAAAAAAGAATAATTTTTTTTTGAACATTCCATTATTCAAAAAATAATTAAAATATTAATTTTTATTATTATTATTATTATTATCATATTTTTTTTTTTTTTTTTTTTTTTTTTTTTTTTTTTTTTTTTTTTTTTTTTTTTTTTTTTTTTTTTTTTTTTTTTTTTTTTTTTTTTTTTTTTTTTTTTTTATTATTATTTTTATTATTATTATTATTATTATTATTATTATTATTATTATTATTATTATTATTATTATTAGTGTATGTAAATTTTACTTGCCTAAGAAATTGTTCTGTATTGTTATATGTATTTTCTTATAAATAAAAAAAAGTTTAGTATTGTTTCAAAAGTTTTTCTCATTATATGCTATGTATATTTTTAATAATTATAAACCTTTGTTTGTAAGTGTAAATTTTTATTGTTATTTCATCATGTTTACATTCCTCCTTCTCTCCTTTGATTTTTACTGCTTTTTTGTTCTATTTATAAATATTTCGGTTTAAACCATCTATGTATGTATATAAATTATAAATATAAATATATATTTAAACGTGGTGAGGTAGTGGCAGCGAGAGCGTCTGGTTTGTATGAATTCAAATATAATTACTTTTTCATTTATGTAAATCTTATTGTAAAAAAAGATGTAAAACACTCTATTTTTTTAACAGTTTCAACAATATAATTTTAAATGTATGATTGTTAGCATAGGTTTATCAGGTATGAAAAAGTGTTTGTGTGATAGAATTATAAGTGAGTATAATTGTGTGGCAAGGAATGATTGTGTTCGTATAAAATATCATTTCTGTGCGTCCTAGACGTGCATAGAAAGGTAGTGTTAGTCGAGATATTCTTCTTAAAGTTAATGGTTGTCATATAAAAAACCGTCATGTACAAAAGAAGGCTTTTTTGTTATCAATCATTTTATAGATGCAATTAAAGTGGTGTAAAAATACTGTCTTTTATTATCAGTAAAGAAACCTTTTATATTATCGTTTCATTTTACTGAATTACTAAAATGTCTTAACTGTGAAAAATTTCGATGAAGATAACCAGTTGATTAACATACATGATGAAGAATTACTTTTAAAGTGAAAATTTGAGCTGTACAAATACTTGGGTCTTCAAATTTTCACTTAATTGATTCCTATTTTATTTCATTCACTTTATTGATTTTACTTTTAGACTTAACAAATATGTTTACAGTATTATACGTTATTAGAAACATATAATTTATAATGTACATACACTTTTCAATATTGAAAAGGAAAATGATTAACCTGAAATTCACTTTTTTCCTATATAAAGAAATGCATAAAATTTATGCACTAACTGTGGTTAAATTCTTTTTCTTATTAGTTAGTAGTTTTTTTATGTACATTTTTAAATGACAAGTAAAGAAGCAAAAGTAATAAAGTACTATACAATTCTGAAAGTAAATGACTTTGC
The DNA here is from genome assembly GCA_009176605.1 of Armadillidium nasatum. Lineage (NCBI taxonomy): Eukaryota > Metazoa > Arthropoda > Malacostraca > Isopoda > Armadillidiidae > Armadillidium > Armadillidium nasatum. The sequence goes on from SEYY01000721.1 coordinate 66,081, forward strand.
CGGTGTTAAAAGGTTGGTTAATAAAGAGTATAGCGTAGAATACACGAAAGAAACCATATAAGCAGTTTATTAAAAGAGATTCCAACTTCATGTTGTGACGAGAGTGAGAAATCATGTAGCATTGAACATCTATACTTTAAATGTTCAGTTTCCAAAAGAAGCGATGTATCAAAAACCTGCAACATTATCGTGGAATATGTTGAACAATACCTATCAAAGTATTAGGGAAACCAGACCAAGTAGAGCACAATTATCATTCAGATCAGCAACTAAATCTTGGGAATTTTGTATTCAGAATTCAGAATATGAGTCTGATGAATCTAAAATGTGAAGTTTATTGTTATTCGGTCCATTATTTTTAATAGGACTAATAACGATTTAGTTGTAAAAAAAAAAAAAAAAAAATTTTTTTTTTTTGCTTAACAAAAAGTGAAGGTAGTGGTAACGTTCCAAAGAAAGTTGTCCAATGTAAGGCCAAGATATCTAATCTGAAGGGAAATTGAAAAAAAATACGTTCTTTAGAAATTTAAGGGACGCAAGAAAACGAAGAAACAACTCGTATCTTCTTTTGTCTTTACCATGCCAGGTGTTTCTCTTTTCTTGTGATCTTTCTTGGAAGGATCACATACTTCTCTTTCTAAACAAGCTATTAAGAGGTTGGGCGTTCCGAGACGAATTGAAATTTCTTAGTAGCTCGCCCCTGTATGGAACTCGTCTCGCGCATCTGGTATGGTTTCACTCACACAGCACTATGAAAATAGGGAGCAGCATAGGGCTTTTAGTTTTATAAACTGTTTCTTTCTCACTACTTTTCTCTCCACTCTTTCTGCCCGTCGAATTGTTGCTTCACCCTATCTATACTATTGCCATTACAACGGACACTGCTCTTCTGAACTCCCCAGTAGCATACCTTCTTCATTGAGAAGGGTTCATGCGACACGCCGTTTCTACATAGACTCACCTTTTCTCTGCTCAACTCTGGATTCAGACTTAACCACTTTGCTCAATCTTAAAATATACTCTATCGGTCTGGAACACGCTCCCATAATGTTCTTTCCCAACTTCCTTAAACTTGCACCTTCAAACGCTTTTAAATGGGTCATTTAATTTAATTTGAACTTCCATAAAATCCAACTAGTTGAAATTACTAGGCCTCTGGCCTTGTTGTCTACTAGTATCCCTAAATGACAAATACTTCCCGTAATCTATCACACATTCTTTTTAGTTATTTTAAGTTTTTAATAGTCTTGTTTTCCAAAGCGATAGCTATTCTAATTGCATTTTATTCTAATATCTTTTTTTTGCAACAATTTGATAGAAGTTTGAGTCTTCTACGATCAAACTTTACAATGCGGTTCTTAGCATAATAGAAAGACGAGATTTCCAATACAATCAAGGGTGTGCTGAGAAAAGGTTTTTGGGAAAAGATAATTCATTTCGAATGGATTAAAAGCTCTAAGTTTAGTTCAGTATATTTTCAATTGTTTACATTTTAATTTACTTTGTTTCCTAGTTACATTTTTAACGATTCACTTTTTCACACTATATATATATATATATATATATATATATATATATATATATATATATATATATATATATATATATATATATATATATATATATATATATATATATATATATATATATATATATATATATATATATATATATATATATATATATATATATATATATATATATATATATATATATATATATATATATATATATATATATATATATATATATATATATAAAGGTTAATAATTAACAAAAATAAAACTAATATCCAAAGTGAAATAATATATTAGTGGATAAAATGCTGGTTGTGTTTTCTTGTCTGAGGGGAATGTTTTATAACGAAGAGGGTAAATTAAAAAGATTAAAATATATCCCTTAAAATTAAATCAGTTGACATGGATGACGCTTCATGGTGTCTTACAATTAAAATTTGAGATTTAAAAATAGTAATTTAAATTTCAATAAAATAATACTTGTACAGCATTCAATTTCATCAAAATGAATAATATAATCTATAACAGTAGTTGTAACAATAATAAATATAACTATTTGAAATGTAATGAGAGTATGGTTTTGCTTTACGTATAATTTTAATTCACATAAAGGAAACTAAAGCTTTAAAATTTCAAGGGAAGAGACATGGTTGTGAATGAGTATATAAATTATCAATTACAAAAAATAATATTAACAATTTGCAATTCTTTTTATCGTTTACATACGATGAATAGATTTATGATCAACAAATTTGCTTAAGTTATCCAAATTATCCCACCATAGTAACAAAAACTTGTCTATTATCATTTGGAACCAAGGAGTAATAGGAACATTATTTTTTACTAAATTTGCAATAAGGTTCTCGAAATTTTCACGACTAACGTATTGAACTTCTTTTATTTCATTTAAATTGGGATTCAGGGTAACGTTTTTCTTCATAAATAATATATAATCTATTTCATGTTCACCCCACTTTCCACTTAAAGAAGGACTTGAATAATATATTCTCGTTAAATAATTTATATCTGAAAGTTGAATTTCACGTTCTGGTATTCCAAGTTCAAAAATTAGCCTACGAAGAGCGGCTTTCTTTACTCCTGCAGCATCTGTTTCCAACATTTCATCTTCGGTTGCAAGCGGATGTGAGCAACAGGTGTTCGTATAATGCAGAGGGAATGTGATCTGTCAAAAGAGAAATTATTACATTCTGTACACAAAATTTTTGTTCATTTATAGACTACACATACAAAATTATAATCTAAAAGGTGGGTATACAAATAAAACATTGAGGAACGCTATTATTCATAGATTTAGAGGAGAAAAGGTGGCCATCTACAAAAGTTATTACAGAATAAAACTAGAAAGGAATGGGGATAAAGTTAAAAATAAAATAAAAACCTAACAAGGAAAGTTTGGAAAGAAAATAACTGCTCCCGACCTTATCGAAAACTTTTGATATATCTAGCAAGCTAGCAAAGATTCACTGTAACATCAAACAAGAAAGAGAATGAAGGTTAACGAGTGTGAATATCTTATGGGAATCAAGCTGGATATCAAAAATGAAAATATAATAAATTTGTTCATAAATCTTTAAGTTAAGAATAGATTCAAAAACTTTAGAAAGAACAGATCATAAAAGACAATGAGAGATAATACTATTGGCCCACTTAAAGAGAATATGCTTCCTATAGAAAAGAAAGATAGGCATTGATAGACAGAGATGAAACAATTTACAGAAGACAAGAGGCAAGCTCTGTACCTAAGTTTTGAGAACCACCGAAGAAATATTTGCAGAATAGTAAGGATTCTTTGCATTAATCTTAGAGAGAGAAGAAAATATTCCTAAAAGAATTTATAGTAGGCATAAATAAAATGGAAGAAACTGTGAAATTGGAATAGCAGCAGTGTAACTATCTCTGCAACGTGACGTTGGCGCACTATCTCTTTTCTATAGGTACTACAATGGAAGGTGCTCGAGGGAATTGGCCTCTCGCATTCCTCCACAGTTGCGTTCCTCGTTGCACAAGGGGTAAGCAAATTTTGTGTGGTGTATTACCCAGGCTGCCCGTTGTGGTGCCTCCTTTCCAGCCACCTCTGTTCTGTGGAACTCTCTACCATCATCTATTTTTCCTCCTGTATTTAATCTTCCTCTCTTCAAGGCTTCCGTCTGTGCCCACCTGAGGGATGTGCGTTAGATCTGTTTGAATGTGTTTTTTATTTTATTTTGTGTGTGCCCCCTCCTTGAATGAAGGGCTATGCCCGTGAGTGGCGGTGTTCTGAAAAAAAAAAAAAAAAAAAAAAAAAAACATAGGGTTTTCTCTAATTGAATATGAGCTAAAAATTTGAGGAAATGTTTTGTTTTAGTGAGGATTTCACAAAATTTTAAATTTTTTTTTCCTTTGTATAACTTGTGTTCATTTTAATTAAAGTAAATACAAATGTTAAACGAAACACTTTCAATTTAACATCTGAATATGCATACAAATCATCTGTGCATAATAAATAAAAATTTTAATTTATAAACTATTTCCCTCACCTATACAATCATTCCTCATAAAATTCAAGATCCCAATTCCTTTGCTTACTACTATTTAAAAATTTATTTTATCAAACATTTGCAATTTAAATTTTCAAATTTATGTGTTTAACATGAGAGTAGTTTACTCCAATATATCTGTGCTGTAATATATCCCTATCTGCACAGTGGTTAAGGAGGGGAGAGGGTTGGCTTCTGTCATATGCTAACTTTGAATATCTAATTTAAAGAATATTAATAAAATAAACTCATTGCTCTATTTCTACTCCAATTGTGTACCTGCTGCTACTCATTTTAAAGAAAATCTTTCATATTGCTGGATTTCTAACTAAGGTTAGTGATTAAGAACATTTGGAAAAAATACTTAATGACTAGCTAATTTGTCAGCTTGAAAAGATTATCCTTTGTGAAAGATGGGTAAATTATTTGATTAATAAATTATATAAAAAAAACTATTCATAAAAAAAAAATAACACAAAAGGAAAAAATATTACGAATACGAATATTTTAATACCTTGTGACTGGAACGTTGTTGAAGCAGAAGTTCTCCATTTGAATTAAAAAGGAAAACACTGAATGCTCTGTGTAAAGGTGGAGGGCAGCCATTTGGTCCTAAGAGATGACACTCTTCTTTAGATGCTGAACCAATATTGCTATCAGTTTCATTAACTAAAATACACCTTTCTTTCAGAAGCAACTCTTGTTGTGGGTCAAGTTTTTCTGTACTGAGCTGTAAATCAAATGTTTAAATTATATGAGGAATACAAACAATTTAGAAAAAGTATTAAAATTCCTATTCAATGAAATCATCTGAGATATTAGGGGTTCAAAAAACCACAATACTGATAAACCCATATAGGTCTAGAATGCAAATAAATATTAAAAATTTTTTTTCCCCTCAACCTTTATTTTCAGACAGAGACCTGAAATAATTTTATTAGTTCCACCGTTGTAAACTTTTTTCAGTTGAACCACTACAGCCTTTCATAGCACCTTATTTCTGAAAAAGGCACATATAAATGTGAGGAAATTCTCTGCAATCTATTAGTTCAGATAAGTAAAAGTTTAAAAAAATTTTCATTGTCTATCAATGACATTGTTTGTCAATTCTTAATTTTGAAATTTTCATTTCAAAATTAAGTATTGATAAAATTCATTCCATATCTAAGCTAACTAATATATAATTCTTTTGAGAGAGATGAAATGACTATGTTTTAATTACAAGAATGGACGATATGAAAAACAAGTAAATAGGCAAACAAATGACTAATTAAACAAAAGTCTGGTTACCTTTAATGAACACAAAAATCCTGTTTTTCTGTAGACTTTTTGTGATTTAAGGTTTTAGGAAAATTATTATTCATACTACCTATAATATCTTAATACTTACAAGTAAAAACCTAGCAAACACAAATATCTCAAATTCTCCCAATTCCCTCATACATAGAAAATTTCAAACTTATCTATTTTTTCCTTCAAAAATTTGCATCTCATGGTCTCTAGGTAGTTTCAACCTAAGACATGCATGAGGGATCTGACCAGTGCCTTCTAGTCCATAAGTCAATCATTCTACCATTATACTACAGAAGATAGAAAGGATCTGAGAAATTTGAGCTAAAGCAGAGTTTGCCATCAAAACTTTCTCTTGTAACCCTTAATCAATATAGTAAGAAATTAAACATACAGTACACAATTTCTCTAGACTATAATACATTGTGATAGAGAGTAGGGAACCTTGGAATATATATATAATATATATATATATATATATATATATATATATATATATATATATATATATATATATATATATATATATATATAATATATATATATATATAAGGGATGGAGCAATACCAAAATTTTTACCGATACCGATACCGATACTTAAAATTTTTTACCGATATACTTAAAAATATGCCGATACTTGCCGATACCGATACTTCACTCCATCCCTAATATATATATATATATATATATATATATATATATATATATATATATATATATATATATATATATATATATATATATATATATATATATATATACCTTAGAAGGTAAAAAAAAAAAAAAAAAAAAAGGTATATATATAATCTTACCATAACTGTGTTGTTTTTTCTAGAATTTTTATAAGATTGAGTCTTCAATAACAAGTTCTGAAATTTATTATTAATGATAAACCTCTTAAGCATTTTTTTTCCTGAATTTTCTTGTACATTTATATTTTTCTTCTTAGTCCCTATATCTCTTTTTTCAGTGCTTATATATATATATATATATATATATATATATATATATATATATATATATATATATATATATATATATATATATATATATATATATATATATATATATATATATATATATATATATATATATATATATTTGATGGGTGATTAAGATTTTTTTGATGATGATGACAATGACGATTATAGTAAATTTGACTACAACAAATAAAATTGAAAAAGTATATTTTAAAAATTTCCTTTATTTCAATAAATTTAACAATTTTATAATAAGGAAGAATTAAATTCTTTTCTTTATTTAAATGTCTAAATTCATGTAATTTTAATATATAGTATAATAGTGTCTTCAGAACATTGATTTTAAAGATTTTAATATGAGAGAACATGGAGGACAAGCAAAATTTTAGTACTTTATATTTACAACTCCTAAATTGTGATGCAGAAACAATCTTTTCTCCAGTTTTTGATTTTGAAAATATGAATTACAAGGATAGGTTCAAGAAATTAGAGATGTTTTCCATTGAAAAAAATTACTGTATTCTATTTTAGAGGAGATATAATTCAGGTTTTCAAAATGTTGTCATCTATTCACAATCTAAATGTAGGTAAGTTATTTTCATTAGAACACAGTAGATTCACCAGAGGTTAAAATAAAAAGATAAAGAAGACAAATTGCCACCTGGATGCAAGGAAGTATTTTTTAAGTTTTTCAGCAACAGAGTGATTAATTTATGGATGAATTACCACAGGATATTGTTGATAGTGACTCTCTTTCAACCTTTAAGAAAATTATATATAGATGATCAAGGTATAATATGAATGACTCAGTTCTTTGGGCCTTTGTATCTTGGTTTTGACATTTTTTTTACGGTATTGGATACTCTGCATGTTAGCTTAAATAATATTTCTGTATGGTTTAGCTAATTAACTTCATGCTGCACATATTTTATAATGTTACTGAGCTGATTATTTGTATGGGGTAAATTGAATTTGGGATGAGCCTTTCAAGGCGAATGAAACTTTAGCATTTTGACATCTGAGACATTCTTGATAAGCCCCTGTGGATTCTCACTTATTCTAAAGAAAGGTAGCCGCTCTGATCCTTCTAACTATCTCCTGATAGTTATCACTTGTATTATATCTAAGATCATCGAAACCCTTCTCAACTCTCACTTCTTAGATCATCTGGAATCCCATTCCCTTCTTTCTGATCATCAGTATGGCTTTCAACTTTCGAGGCCTACTGATGATAACTTTCATATCTCAGATTTATGGTCTTCTGCCCTTATGGGCCATGGGAAGACTTGTGTTGTGGCACTTGATATATCTAAGGTATTTAAGCGGGTATGGCATGCTTCACTACTTTTCAAGCTCACCTCCATTGGGTTTCCTCCTTCTCTTTGCTTACTTATGTCTGCCTTTCTTTCTTATCGTTCCATTTCTACTGTTAGTGATGGGGCAACCTTCTTCATTTACTGTCAATAGTGGTGTTCCTCAGGGTTCTGTCATGTCTCTTTACTATATTTCTACTTTTCATTACTGATCTTATCAGCTGTTCATCTAACCCAATCTATTCATATGCTGATGACTTAACCTCTAAATGTCTACTATTTTTATATCTGTTCCCTCTTTTGCATCTAGAGTTGCTTCTTGTCCTCATCTTTTCGATTCCATTCTTGCTGATCTGGATAGAATTTCACATTGGGGTCGTTTATGTGAAATTCAACTCTTTAAGAACTCAACTTCTACCTCCTAACTTTTCTATTTCTTTCAATGGTTCTCCCGTTTCTCCTGTTGACAGTATAAACATCCTTAGCCTTTATATAAACAAAAAAATGTATTGGAAACCTCACATCACAATGGTTACTTGGACTGCCTCCAAGAAGCTGGGAGTTCTGTTTGACGTCTCTTCTTTACAGTTACTCCAATTATACAAGTGCCTTATTTGCTCTTGTATAGAGAACTGCTCTTTGGTTAGGGTTGAGAACAAAGCTAAAAGGCTTATAAATTGTTCCGCTCTTTGACCCTTTAAATGTGACATTGGTGCCTTGTCTATTTTCTATACGTACTACATCGGCAAATTCTCCAAATTCTCGAGGGAAATGTTCACTTATGTACCTTGTAGCTAAGCTATAAAGAAATATCACCTTAAGCTTATAATATGCAAAGTTAAAAAAAAAAAAAAAAAAAAAAAAAAAACCCTAAAGGAATGGCAAAACCACGATAGTCCCAAAATAGCCAAGTCAATCATACTATACCTTGACCATCCATATGTTGATCCAACCTTTTCTTAAAGGTTGAAAAAGAGTTATATTATATAAAACATCCTATGGTAAACCCATATACTTTAACTATGGTTAAACCATTCCAAAAAATTTAACCACTCTGTTACTGAAAAACTACTTTCTCACATCCAAATAGCAAAGTTTCTTCTTTATCTTCCTTCAAGTTCCTTGTGATTTGTGAATCTACTATGTTCTAATGACAAAAAAAAAAAAAAAAAAAAAAGGTTGATGGGCTCATGGAAGTTCCATCCTCTTGCCCATGGTTCTTTTCCATCAGAAGACAAGCATCAGATTCTTTGAAGTTCACCAGTGTGGAAAAACCACTAACTTCAAAAATTATAACCAATAACCGGTATATTGAATTATAAAACAAACAGTATTGTTACAAAAAATTTGAAAAAAAGTATTTATGCAGAGACCCCATTATCAAGGTAAAAACATAATTAAAATTATAGTAATTTAGATCGATGACATACATTTGGGTGAATCAAGAATCCATATTATTGCCGCAGAAACAGTAAAATAAATATAATAATCATGAATATTTTTATATTTATCTTTATTTATTAAAGTTTTACAGGAAAAACGATAATAGTTATTTTTTTTATTTTTTTTAAATTTTTTTTCCAGCAATGCAATTACAAAGATCATATGCTGGTGCTTCATTTAATTCGATAATAAATATCAACGACATGGAAATTCATATGTTTAAAATGGACGAGAGTATTATCCTAATCAGAAAAGAGTTGACATACATGCAATTCTTAGTAACCAATCAAAAATTTGTTTACAGTTCGGCTGCTTGAAGAAGAATGTACTATGGCTGTATGTTTGTGACATAAGCATATTAGGGTGTGACTTTCTTTAAAAAGTAGCTTGAAAAAAAGGCATTAAAGTTTTTGAATTTAAACTAATACAATTGAATTTAACTCAAATGTAAAAGGGCTTATCCCCGTTTTGCCTTTGAATCTCCCTATCTATTCGACCTACTGTATATACGATAGTATTTTTATAGTGTGGTATTACACATTCCACATTACAAAATAAACAACAAATGAAACTACTATAAAGCTAAACCGTGACGAAACCAAGTGCTGCAATAGTCTTATGATTTTTTATTCCTACCAGACATAATTTAAAACTATCTAAACACAACCACAATTATTTTTGTAGAATTTATTTTATAGCATAAAATTGTTTCTATATTTAAGAACATATGAAATAAGTACTGTAAGAATTGCACGGTTTGTGTGAATGATAAAAAATAATCTCCGACCTTGTAACTTTTCACTTCATTTTTAAACGTAAATGCTTGTCAAGATAAGTTTGAGAGTTAAAAATTGGTAAACTATGAGGTAATCTATGAATTAAAAAACAGAAACATTAAAAATAAAATTTTTCAATGTTTTGATAAATTCCGACTTGCATATTTGGTGAAACAGAAAACGAGGATTCGATTATTTGCATATTTGTAATAAATAACTTCAATTAATTAAATTTATATAGCTTTTTTTAATGAACCTGAAGAAAAAGTTCTTGCAGCTGGAAATCGTGATCCACATTTTTTTTTTCCTTTTTGCCAACTTTTTCCGGATTGGACAGGGTTGGATTGATATCTAATCATATTGACCCATTCTTTTACATCTGAAGTTTAGATTGCATAATTGCGATTCTGTTGTGGTTTCGACTTTCGTCTAGTAGTAATTTGTAGTATCTTAATTACCGTATAGGAGTTCTGCAACAGTTTAAACTAAATCCCTTTTATTGATCTGAAATGTTCTAACATATTTTAATGTTTAACAAGTACGGTATATATTGGAAATATTTTAATATATGAGGAAATATATGAACATATATTTCCAGTACTCGTTAAACGTTAAAATACTTGCCTTAGAAGTTTATAGTATACATTACTTAAACTTTATATTTGGTAGTTATTTTCTATTATGATCTTTAACTGACATTAATTATTCCCTATAAGCTCTTTAATCTTGAAATGTTTATTAATCTATACTAAAAATAAAGTCTGGAAAGCAAATAAATCAAAAACGTTAAATTATTAAAATATCAAATATAAATTTTTCCTTACATCAATTAATTAAGTAATACATTTAATAAATTGATGTATCAGTATATCAATATATTGAGATTCATATCAATATTTGATAAAAACTGATATATAATCAAAAAGTAAACCATATATATATATATATATATATATATATATATATATATATATATATATATATATATATATATATATATATATATATTATATATATATATAATTATATATTCTAAATTTCATTTTTTAATAATTTAATATTATTTATTTTTTTCCAAGACTTGGTAAAGTTAGCCTCAGGGAAGCCACTTTTAACATTTAATTATTTTATCTTTAAAGAAGCTATAAAAATAAAGTATATATAAATGAAATTAAATAATACCAAATTGAGGTATAATAATCATTTTTGTATAATAAGTATATATATATCAAAAGCTATAGATTTTTACTATAAACAGGGATTTATATTATTGAGCTTAAAATTTGTTTTTGAAATTTTTTATATGCTAATATTTTATTATTTGAATGAATGGATAATTTATTGATATTAATAAATGACATCAATATTAAAATTAATATTTCATAAATAATTAGTATATAATAAAAATTAAACACTGCACTACTCACAAGGTCAGGGGATATAGGGAGCAGAGATCCCTATAGAAAAATGCCCTTTTCCATGTATTCAAAGCAAACTCAAATTTGATATTGAAATCAATGTATTAGTCTGTGGAAATATTAATATAATGATCTATCATTATTCAAAATTTTGGATTTAATGTGCCATATAATATGTATGTCATTTTATAGCAAAAACTTTATATTTTTCATGGATTTATTGTACAAAAGTAGTGTTAATGTCTCAATTTAGATTTAATATATTTGTATTTAATATGTCTGTATAGCTTAAGTTGAGTAGATGTAATTAGAAGTCAAAAGTGGTTTACCCAAAATTTTAAGTAATGATTAATAAATAATTCATTTCAAGCTTTCAGGGTTCACAGGGAATAGATCAGTTAAAGACCATAATGTAAGCATTCATCTTATATTTTCATTATTAAAATTTATTTATTAATTAAAAAGATTATCGTATCAAGCAGTAAGTCTTCATATCCCTTATGCATTTGCAGTTTCCTAGTATATATAAGAAATACTATACGTTAAATTAGAATCTGAAGTTGGAGCAAAATTATTTTTTTTGGTAGAATTAATAGCCAAATCAAAAAAAATTTCAGTTGAAACCATAGCAAAAAATTTATTGTACTTTAAAATTATCTTTAAGATTTGTAATTTTAAAACCAATGAAGTAGTAAGAAAGCATTTTTTTTTTCACAAAACTTCATAAATAATTAATACTTTCTTAGTGTAAATAGAATAATATTTTAACTGGAGAGAGTCAGGGCCCAGATCTGAAGAATGAGCCAATAAATATTTGAGCCAAAGTCCCATTTTATTTAGGATAGTATGATTAGTTTCTAATGATATCTCGCTAGTTCAAATTTAATTTTTAAAATGGATGGTTTTATAATGTGGATAAATAAATAAAAAAATTTCAATATTTAAATCTTGCAATAATATTATCTGTAATGTGAATAAGCATATTTATTTACAGTATAGTAATAAATTTTTTACAGTTATTTTATTATTATTTTATTATTATTATTATTATTTTTGAGGAAATATATAATGGAAAAATAATGACAGAAGCATCTGATGAATTGAGTAAACTTCTTGAAAGTTTGGGTATCAAGAATGGAGATCCATTACTCAAAGAAGATTTAGATTTTGAAGAAAATAATTCAAACAGGTATGTAAGTTTTTAGCTATTCACCAATAAAATTTCCAGGGCATTTGTGTTTATATAAATAAATATATGTGAGGTTCTCTTTAACCTATAAAGAGAACTTCATATAAATATGAGGTTCTCTTTATAGGTTAATAGTAAAATGATGGAAAACTTGTAGGCAGTGTTGAGGTACTTATTTGCTAATAGGACAGAAAACTAAGAAATTGCTTTTAAGGTATTACCTTATCTTTGTTTGAATGCACACATTCAGACAAAGATAAGGTACTGCTGGAATCCACTATATTTTATTATATATCCCTACGGTAACTTTTAATATGTGAATTTTAAGTTTGACACATTGTTTAATCTCTGTTCTATATTAAAATGCAAATTTTATATTTGTATTTATTTATTTTTTCTTCTAGCTTAGAGATGTCTCTCCTTAATAATGGCTGAAAATTAATTTAAAAACTTATTCTTCAAATTAAAGTTTTGATGATTATGCCACCAATTACCCTAAATAAATGGTTATTTTATCAGAAACAACAAAGAACTCTTATTTAGATACAAGTTATTAGCTAAATTACATATAATTAGGAATCTTTACAATAATGCAGGGAAAATAAGTTTACATAAGTTGAATATAAAAAGCAGTTTTCCCAAAAACTAATAAAAATTTTTTTTTTGCCAAAAAAACTTAAATATATATATATATATATATATATATATATATATATATATATATATATATATATATATATATATATATATATATATATATATATATATATATATATATATATATATATATATATACTCTGAAATCTCTCTTCAGAGAATATGAACAAAAGGAAGAAGAAGAGTGGTGTGATTCTTTAACCTCTGATGAAATAGATGTTCTCAAAGATTATGGAACCACTCCTCCAAGAACAGAAAGAAATCGTAAGCAGAGGGAACGGAATGCATACTGGTAATTGCACATGATTATGCAGTAATTGTTCCCCAATTATATATATATTTTTGGTTTCAAATATTAGTTACTGTATTTATTAAAATTACTCATATTACTCAAAATATTTGAAATTAATATTGTAAAAGTCATATGTTTTTTTTTTTAAAAGAGTTAATAAGAGGTATTTTACATGAATTCTTCCTCCCTTTATTTGTAAATAAAAAAAAAATACTTGATAGCTGAATTCACTCACTTCCTCTTTCCCTCTTGTATCTTCTGATGGCACAACTGCTGTTTTGCTTTCTACTAAAACTGAACTCCACTCAAGATTTTCCTCTAATTCAACCTTAGATGATTCCGGTCTATACCTCCTCCTTGAACCCCCTCCAACTCATGTCCAATGTTATAATTTCTTCTAAAGATGTAATTTCTGCTCTCTCTTAGCTTAACATTAAGAAGGTGTATGGTCCTGATGGTATCCCTTCTGTGGTTCTCAAAACTTGTGCTTCTGATTTTACACCCTGCCTTGGTAAACTATTTCATCTCTGTCTTTCTACTTTGATCTTTCCTTCTTGCTGGAAGTGTCCATTTATTCAGCCTGTGCTGAAGAGAGAGGGAACCCTTCTCAACCCTCTAACTATCGTCCTATTTCTTTAAGCTCTGCTCTTTTTAACAGGAAGATTTGGAAACATTTCAATTCTTCTAATCTTATTTCTTATCGCTAGTATGGTTATCGAAAAAATGCTCTACTGGTGATCTTTTTTTTTCTCTTTATTCTGACTCTTGGTCCTCCACTTCTGCATTTTAGTGAATCTTTCACTGTTGCCCTAGGAATATCGAAAGCTTTCGATAAAGTCTAGCACAAAGCTTTGATATTCAAATTTCCCTTTTTTAGAATCTATCTTTCTCTCTGTGAACTTCTTTCGGAATTCCTTTCTGTTTATAGATGACTGCTATTCTTCCTTTAAATCTATTAATTAATAGTGGTGTTTCTCAGAGGTTTATACTATCTCCAAATCTTTTTTTTTCATTAATGACTTTCTCTCTATTACTTCATCACCATCCACTCATATGCTGACAACTCCACTCTTCATTACTCTTTTCAATTTGAAAGACATCCCTGCCAACAGCAGTTAAATGACGCAAGGAGGGTGTCCTTGGAGCAACTAACCTCTGATCTTTTTCGTATATTAAATTGGGGCAAAAGGAACATGATCATTTTCAATGTTTCTAAAACGTAATTTCTCCATCTCTACTCGACATAACCTTCCAAACAGCTATGACATCTCCTTTGAAAACACACCTCAAACCTTCATCTGTTCTTAATATTCTCTGCGCATCTATTTCTTGTGATCTTTCATGGAAAAATCATGAGAAAAGATCGAGAAAGATCACTTCTATTTCTAAACAAGCTTCTAAGAGGTTGAGTGGTCATAGGCGCCTTCAGAATTTCTTTTTATCCACCCCAGTTGCTTGCCCTTTATAGGGGTGTTTTTCACCCCTATATGGAGTATGCCTCACATCTGAAGTGGTTCCACACATACAGCTCTCCTTGAAACGATGGATTCTAGGGCTTTTCGTCTTAACTTCACTCTCACTAACTCTTTATAGTTTCTTTCTACCAGTCTAATAATTGTTGCGTCACTCTCTTTATACTATCGCTGTTACAATAGACACTGCTCTTCAGAACTCTCCCATCCCATACCTTTCATCCCTTCTCTGACCAACTCTGACCCCAGACTTAACCATTATGTTCAATCTTTCATATACTCTTCTGGTAAAGTCTGAAACAAACTCTTTATCTATTTTTCCAACTTCCTTTGACTTGCACACATTCAAGTCAAAGGACATGTCAGTCATTACGACCAGATTTCCGGTATTTCCTCCAACTCTTGGGGAAATTAATAGGCTCACCAGAGTATATATATATATATATATATATATATATATATATATATATATATATATATATATTATATATATATATATATATATATATATATATATATATATATATATATATATATATATATATTATATATATATATATATATATATATATATATATATATATAACATATTAAAAAACTTTTTAATAATAATAATAATAATAATAATGACATTAATAAAAATAATGTGTATTTATTTTGCAGTTCTTATGCTGTGGCTGCAGCTAAAACATTTAGCTCAAGAAACAAACACAGATTAGCTTCTCGTTGTACTTCTTTACCTCTGCAAACTTCACTAATTATAGGTCAGTGTAATAGTTTGACTTATCATTATTACTTGCTAAAAAGAAATGTAAGTTGAATAGATATTAAACTTTAGTAGACAGTTGTTCTATCCCTTGTGCTCTTTTTGATAATGATGTTTGGATGCTTTAGTGGTCAATTGCTCTATCACATGTGCTCTTCTTAGTAGTGGTGTTCGAATGATTAAATAGTCAATTGCTCTATCTCTTGTGTGCTCTTGGTAGTGATGCTCGGATGCTGTAATTTGTTCATATCTGATTCATGAGCTTTATTGATAATTAATCGAGATCAGTTTATTTATTACCTATTGCTTTATCATATTTTTATTTATACATTTATGTGCAGTATAGAGAGAAGGATTTTTCTACCTTATATCTGATGCGTTTTGGCAACAAGTGGTTATTATTACTTATTATAGTATTATTATTATTACTATTATTACATTATGATGATTATTATGATAATTATTATTATTATTATTATTATTATTATTATATTATTATTATATATTATTATATATTATATATATATATATATATATATATATATATATATATATATATATATATATATATATATATATATATATATATATATATATATATATATATATAATATATATCCTCAAACTGAAAAAGGCTACATTCATCTAGAATGTCTTTCAGACAAAAGAAGAGATCCCAAGATATTCGAAGGAGTTATGAAAGACAGTGTAAATTAATGGTTGAAGAAATTCCCAATGATATCCTTTCCTCTTCAACAGCATTGGCAACAGTAGATGATGATGAAGAGGATTACTCTAAGTGCGAGAGTTTGCCTCCAATGTTTGCTGTTAAGGTAATATTTTTATATTGTTATCTTTTCCTTCATCCTCTTGTATGTGAGAAAGATTTTAGATAAACATTCTTTGTTCTCTAAATATATATATATATATATATATATATATATATATATATATATATATATATATATATATATATATATATATATATATATATATATATATATATATATATATATATATATATATATATATATATATATATATATATATATATATATATATATATATATATATATATATATATATATATATATAATATATATATATATATATATATATATATATATATATATATATATATATATATATATATATATATATATATATATATATTGGGCTATAAATATTTTGTTTTTGATAAAATGATTTGAAAATAGTTCATAAATTCTAAACAGATTGAGTTTTGTTGAAATTAAGTAAAAAAATTTTTATTGTATTACTATTTATACCTCAAGTTCACTTTTAACAATTTCTAGTATATTTGAGTCTTTGGACAGTTATATATATATATATATATATATATATATATATATATATATATATATATATATATATATATATATATATATATATATATATATATATATATATATATATATATTATATATATATATTTTCATTAGTAAATTTGTATCTACTTTTATAAAGGTGCCAACATGGTCTCGCTACATGAGTATTTCAAGCAGGAAGGTGGGTTATAAAGAATGTATGCTAAGTCCTAGAAAGGTCTCAACGTCAGGTTTGCCGCCAGATCGGGTCTCGTTTTATGCACATATGGTTGGTCTGCTCAAATATAACTCTCAAGAACATTCTTTTCAATTTCAAACTGTAAGTTTCATATATATATATATATATATATATATATATATATATATATATATATATATATATATATATATATATATATATATATATATATATATATATATATATATATATATATATATATATATATATATATATATTATTTGTGTTGTAATTACATTGTTTTTGCTTCTTGCAAGAACTCTGCACCAGCATGAGAAACCATAGCTCCGAGAAGCATGATCTTCTTGAGAGCTTAAGAGAGGGTGGTTTGAAGTTAGATGGGGGAGATGTTAGTTCCACTGAAAGGGGAAAACCCTACCTGGGAGTCTAAATAAATCTTAAAACCGACCAACATAGAAAACCATGATCTTTTAGAAGACTCTATGAGATGAACTTTTAAGAACAGATGGAGAAAGATGCTGGTCCTACTGACAGGGTTGACCCTATTTGGGAGAAGATGCGGAGGAAAAAAAAAAAAAAAAAATAAAATATATATATATAATATATATATATATATATATATATATATATATATATATATATATATATATATATATATATATATATATATATATATATATATATATATATATATATATATATATATATATATACGCACAATTAATAACTGATAATTCTATAAAACTATAAATTTTATGGTATTGTGAATTAATGTTATGAATGATTGTATAATTATTTATATTTTTATTTTATAGTATTGAGTTATTGTATCCTATATTAATTTGTAACAAAACCTTTTCATCATATAGCAAAGGAGTGAAGAGGAAGTCCTTTATCAACAAGAAATAAATGAAATGATCTGGCTTGAAATTCAAGCTTGGCACGCCGGTCAAGATGTTTTATCCCACGATAATTTTCTTGTTGAACAAAGAAATAAGGTATGATTATTTTCTTTCCACATTTCATTCTTTCTTATCATTACTTTTTATTTAATGTTTAATAAACATTTTCTTACTTCCGAAACAGGTAAAGAATGTATATGAGGAAGTTATGAACTTCAATGGTAGTAAAGCTGTGGATAATGAAGAGAAACGGTTCGAATTTACTTTTAAAAATCCGATGAGAGAAAAAAGATCTTTTTATTCTGAAAGTGCTTCGCAGTATACAAATTTATTCTGGTCAGAAAATTGCGACGACTGTTCCGGTTGTCTCTCCATTTGGTGTGAAAGATGTAGAAACAAAGAGAATGAAGTATTAGAAAGAGTGTGGAATTTACTCGAAAGGGTAGATTATATTCACTCTCTGTTTCCTTCTTCACGCAAATTAGGCCAGTTTTTTCCGTCTTGGAACGACCAGGAATTTACTTTGAGATATAAGGCTTTATGCCTTTGGTTTAACGTTACCACTCAACTTCAGATTTATTATAGATATATTAGGTCGACGTTTAGGTCATGTGACTAAAGATACTATTCCTTGGCCTGTGTTTCCCGAATCAAAACCAGAGATAGGTGCTATAACTTCACCTTCACAAAGTCAGCGTAGCAGGGATTCGGGTAGTCATTCTATGGAAGATACATCAGAGAATGAATCGGCAAACAAAAATAATTCTTCAAAAATAACTAACCAGCCTAATGAAGTTGATGAACGTGAAAAGAAATCCCATACTCCTGTAGTTAGATTTGAACTTGAATTGGACGACTCAGTTGAATCTTCAGATTTCAATTTGTCTACAGAATCTACAGATGTAGAATATTTTAGCAGTGATCATTTGTGTCCACCTTCTACTTCTGGTGGGTTGAGGCGCTGCTCAAGTGATATTTTTTTGGAGGCTAATCCATATCGGTAATTATTATTTTTATTATTAGTATTATTATTATTGGGACTCCTTTTTGTTACTTCAACTACTTTTTGTGTTGTAACTCTGGCTAAAAATTGGCCAGAGGCCTGATGGTCTGGCCTAAAAAGTTTTCATTATAAGCTTTCGATTGTAAACATTTTCCATCGTAAATTATTTTTTTTAGATTTTAGACCTTAATTGTAACATAACATTCTTTGTTTACACAATTCCTTTAATTTTTTGCATTCATCTTGACTCATTTGCATGATTTTGAAACTAGATTTTTAAAATTTTTAATCAGTTTATATCAAGTTTTACTTGGAAAGAAAATTTCGAATTTTTTATTCTACAATAGAGAGGCGAACCTCGATCCCTTAAGCCAAAGAAAAACTGATTTAACCAACTGAGCTACCGTGAACTCCGGTACTTGCTGTGATATCAGCACGATTCTCATACGTTGTTTGTTCGTGACAAATTTTATTAACTTATGACCAATACTTTGATATCTATAATCGCATATCGGGAGTCGAGAGCGAGTGAGACACTTTGTAATATCTTCAGAACATTGATTTTAAAAATTTTAATTTAAAAGAACATTTACAGACATGCAAAATCTTTATGTACTCATATCATTCAAGTAACTAAATAAACTGTACATCATTTTTTTTAATATCCTCATTTGTATCCTTTTTTTCCCCTTGAAAAAGACAACCAAAGTTTCTAAGTTTTAATTTATTATATAACCTTTGATAAAAAGAATAATGCCAAATTAATATTATTATAATTATTACTGTCTATCTATTATTATTATTATTATTATTTATTATTATTATTAGTAGTATTAGTATTATTATACTTATTATTATTTCAGAAGATATGTTGGAAAGCTGCTGCGCAATAAAGGAATGAAAAAGACCTTAGATAAGGTTGCAGAAGTCATTCGAGATGTAATGATGCGCACAATTTGTATTATTGAAGAGTCACACTCTTTCATGGACGATAAGGACCTCCAGAAGGTGAGTCACTCATTTTTTTTTAGTTTTTTTTATGAGAAAGTATACTAAGGTGTAATTTTGAGGCAATATTGAGCTACGTTGATGGAATAATAATAATAATAATAATAATAATGATGATGATGATGATGCCATTTTATTTAGTTACTTTTTCTTTTTAAATTAAGACCCATGGTAGTTTATATTATTTCTGTATATTGTGATATAGTTGTTCTAGGAGTTCCTTGATATTTGAATGTTATGTTCATTATTTGTAATTCCATTTTTTGTTCTGAAATTGAATTTTTCCCCTAAGTTTACTGAAAGAAATGTTAAAGCTCATGAGCGTTCTGAAATAATCGCAAAAAAAAAAAAAATGTATACATATACCATGTTATACTAAGTTTTAATGATAGTATTTTATTGACTAATTAAACCCTACTAAAGACTTATATATCAAGTCAGTTTTCCAAGTTTGTGTTACAGTGCAATTTAAAGTTCAAAGTTGTACGAATAATGAGAATTTAATATTTCCTTCCTATTGTAACGTTTTTTCTTTCTTGGTTATTTTATTTAAATCCTAATTTTTCGTACTATTTATTACTTTAAATTGTAATTTAACACAAACTTGGAGAATTGACCTGGTCAATTTTGCCAGTACACCCACGATATATATATATATATATATATATATATATATATATATATATATATATATATATATATATATATATATATATATATATATATATATATATATATATATATATATATATATATATATATATATATATATATTAGTAAGCATATTTAAATTACCTAAAGCAACTTCATGCAGTTTGAATTCTTTTTAGTTTAGATATGTTTGATGCCATTTAACTGATCCCATTTTAAATGTATTTGTACTCACCAGACAGAGACTCCTTCCGTAGCTTGGTTGTATCTGTGTATTTGTTATATATAAATTTTGGTAAGACAGTGGTTCGCACTCAGCTTATGTTCTGGCTCGCAATGCAAAGCTTTCAAATATACTTTTATAAAACATGTATATAATAAGCCAAGGTATATTGTAGCAGGTACTGTGTCACGACAGTTAAGTAAACGAAGCATATAGCGATTAGTTTAAAATGTTTTTACGCAAATTCTTTTTCTTTTAAATGTTGCTTCCGAACTCTAGTCTAAAAGTAGTATTTAAGACTTGCCCATTGAATGTGGCCTATGTATCAAATTTTTAAATTGGGGACCTATGACTACCAAAAGGTTCAGCTCTTATGCTTTAAGAAGTCAAATAATAAAAGACTGCAGATGACAATTTGTGAAATTATTGAACAAATTTATCTTTTTGGTCGAAGGAATTTATTTGCACTACATTTTTTAAATATTTTTTTCGAACCTTTTCTTCTATTATTTAAAGTGTGCCTATTTTTATTTCTTTAAATACACCTTATTGTTTCTTTTCTTTTGTTTAAAACATAAATCTCATAATTTTCAAAAGGCACACCCATTAATATATATATATATATATATATATATATATATATATATATATATATATATATATATATATAATATATATATATATATATATATATATATATATATATATATATATATATACACACTTTTACCTTTTTTTTTTTACCTTCTCACCCCCTGACCACCCCATGTTGAGGTGGCCACACTTCGCTAATGAAGCCGCCTGCCGCAGTCGGCCTCGTCCAGAGATCCATCAATGAAGTGATGCTCCAGGAGATTCTGGGGCGAGAGATGGAAGGACAAAGTAATAGAAAGTGTAATTCGGTCTCCGGGGCCATTCCGCATCTGGTACAAGTGGGAGATGCTGCTTGGTTTATTTTGAATTTGTGTTTGTAATGTTGTAAGTTTGGGTGGTGCCCACATCTCAATCTTGCTAGTGAGATTTGTGAGTGTCTTGGGAGGTTGCTGAAGTCGGGGTTTATTTCGGGAGGGGGTGTGTCAAGGATGTTGTTTGGAGGTCTGTTGATCACGTAGGAATGTGTTAGTTGAGTATATATATATATATATATATATATATATATATATATATATATATATATATATATATATATATATTATATATATATATATATATATATATATATATATATATATATATATATATATGGGCTAATTTATTTTTCTTTAGATTGAAAATGAAAGTATAAAGCTAAGCCCTCATCCATTAATCGCTTTCCGAGAAGAGCTCAGGAAGACATCCCCAATTCAACTGGATTAAAGAATTTAGGTCCATGGGACTTCCTTATTTCCATACATTGTTCCTCTTTCTCGCTTCTATTCCCCTTCATATGATGAGAGAATGCCTGAAGCTGCGGCTGGAGCAAATGCCCAAAAAACCTTCAAGAATGAGTATAAAACAGGTAATTTTATTTGTTTTCTTTTTATGTTAAATAGAATACTTAGAAATTTTAATGTATACTGTTATTTAGACTTTAATTATGCTAACGTTTTACTTACTGCGTAAATGGAATATATATATATATATATATATATATATATATATATATATATATATATATATATATATATATATATATATATATATATATATATATATATATATATATATATATATATATATATTTAATTTTTTTTTTTTTTTATTATTATTATTATTATTATTATTATTATTATTATTATTATTATTATTATTATTATTATTATTATTACCTTTTTACTGTGCAGTTGTTTACTTAATTTGTATATATATATATATATATATATATATATATATATATATATATATATATATATATATATATATATATATATATATATATATATATATATATATATATATATATATATATTTATAATATAGAATTCTTTATATAATTTATAATATTAATTTTCAGCTGATGACTGAATACAAAGAAGGAATAAAATTTGCTGTTGGGGTTCGTCAGAAATTCGAAAAATGGTGTCGATTCCTCGTTGCTGACTTGCCGGAGTCATTGTCAAATAATTTAGAGATTCGGAAGTGTCAGGCTATTGAGGAACTGGACTCTAATGTAAAGAAAATGTTAGAGGTATGTGTGGTATTCACATTTGCATCGTTATTATTATTATTATTATTATTGTTATTATTATTATTATTATTATTATTATTATTATTATTATTATTATTATTATTATTATTATTATTATTATTATTATTATTATTATTATGTTTTGTTAATATTTTTATTATTATTATTTTTATTATTATTATTATTATTATTATTATTATTATATTATTATATTATTATTAAATAAATTTTTTTAAAATTAATTATTATTATTATTATTATTATTATTATTATTATTATTATTATGTTAGAGGTGTGTGGGTATGCACATTTGCATCATCAGTATTATTATTATTATTATTATTATTATTATTATTATTATTATTATTATTAATATTATTATTATTAATTTGGTTATATCCCTGATACATTTATATAAATTAAGAATTTCTCCTTTTATCGTTTTTATATTTTCTATTTGTAACATTATTATTGTAAAATCACTGCTAATACTTGTTCCTCATCAAATGACAATTGATTATTTGTAAAAATCAGTTTATATTTGATTTACTAAATTTTTTTTATTTTTTTTTTTATGAAATTAATCTCACATATGTCATACGAATATGTGTATATGTCATATACAATTGAACGAATTATTTCCTTTTTGAACTGATATTGTAGGCAATGTAATAGAAAGACTCATAAAAAAGTTAATTATATTATTTTTAGGTTTATCTGGAGTGGTTAGATCAGTTCATATTAATGCTGCACAGAGAAACGCATGTTGCAGGCTTGCAGAGAAATTTTTTGCAAGAGGAATGGTGTTTCGTTCAGTCCACTTGTCCTCACGTAACAGATGGAGAATCATTGGCCGCAACTAGATTTTGGTAAGTGGGCATTGTATTTTATCATTATTTAAGGGTGGCTTCCCCAAATGCATCGAATTTTCAATTAATAGATACTAAATACCAAAAAAATCATAAAAGTTTTTTATATTTTTCATTCATAGGTAAGTGTTTCTTTTAAATCCCTTTACCTTGGTATGTGTGTGTGTATATTTTAAATTAATGTATTATACTCTCGTTAACAGGATGCTTTAAAATGATAAAATTATTATATTATTATTATTATTATTATTATTATTATTATTTCTGAGGCCGTTACATGAAGGTAACAAATTTTGGAAAAAAGAGAAAAAAATGAGGCCCTTTTCAATATAATATATATATATATATATATATATATATATATATATATATATATATATATATATATATATATATATATATATATATATATATATATATATATATATATATATATATATATATATATATATATATATATATATTCTGTCATTTCAGCAATATTGCATGTCATATGCTGTGTAGTGTTCGTGACTTTCTGGACACTGGTCTTGATGACATGCTTAGTGATCTGCAAGCCTCGGCACTCGATAGCTTAGATGACATTGAAGATGATGAGGATGATGACACTTTCGAATTTGAAAACGACTTCGACAATTCGTCGGAAGAAGGGCAACCAACATATTTAAAGTAAACTTGTGTACTTCTGTTTATGAAATTTCTGTGGCGTTATTTATATTGTTATTATTATATATTTTTAATCGGTATCAGGGAATTACTTCAGATCCGTTCCCGTACGATAGTTGTAGGGATCTTTGAACTGAACCCTTGTTTATTTAATTTTTATTTTAATTTAATTTTCATCTAAATAACTTATTTATTTCAAGGTTTTTGTTTTTAGTAATTCACTTTTCACCCTCAGGAAAAAATTGGTTCTTCGGTGTCGGGCTCTTCAGGAGATTATTGGAGAAGCGCGAGAAAGAGCCCTAAGGGCGATCGCTCTTGCAAAAATGCTCAAACTGGACTTAGAAGTTGCAATCGAAGCTAAGCATTTACCTGATGATATTTCCTCGCTCTTTGATACTCTTAATAAAACTCATCACGTCCTTGTCAAGGGACATTCCTTGAAAAATTTGATCATTTTTGTACCAGGTAAAGTCATTTATTTCAGTAGGATTTAATTTTAATGACGTTGATTTATTTATTTATTTTTATTTTTTATTTTTAATATGCATTTTTGGTCTGGAATTATTCTCACTCACTTTCTCTTTCTGTGTTTTTCATATCTCTCTCTCTCTCTCTCTCTCTCTCTCTCTCTTTTGATTATTTTTGTACCAGGTAAAATCATTTATTTCAGAGAGATTTAATTTTAACAACGTTTATTTATTTATATATTTATTTATTTTTATTTTATATTTTTTTATATGCAGTGATGTGCAGTTAATTACATTCTATCTTTCTCTTCTATATTATATATATATATATATATATATATATATATATATATATATATATATATATATATATATATATATATATATATATATATATATATATATATATATATATATATATATATATAATATTTAGAAAGTCTCGTAAAAACTCCTGAGGATATCCTTTCTATTCTGCAAATTCGAGTAGGAGAGTCTTCAGACAAGTACTTAATATTACTCAACGCTCCCTCGCGAACAGAGTCAAAATGGTGTGGTCAGTCTTTCACTCTTTCACTTAATGCAGATTGCGTCATTGCCTTGTCTAGAGTTCAGGTACTTAATAATAATAATAATAATAATAATAATAATAATAATAATAATAATAATAATAATAATAATAATAATAAGTAATAAAAATAATAATAATAATAATAATAATAGTATAAGTAATAAAAATTGTAATAATAATAATAAATTGCAATAATAATAATAATTTTTTTTTTATATCCTCCGGTGGGCATAGATCAGAGGCCTACCAATATCCACCGGAGTTGGGAAACTATCAGGTCCTAGTCGTTAAAAGCCGACATGATCCGATACACGTCGTTTAGAAGTGTGCAAGTCAAAGGAAGTTGGGAAAACAGATAAAGGGAGTGTGTTCTAGACTAATGTAAAGGGGTGAGAATGAGGAATCATCATGTTATTTGGAATGTGAATTTGTTATGGTATGAAAAGGAAGTTGTACTTTTGTCTAGGACACAAGAGGGGTTTAAATGTATTGGTGGAAGAGTTTGTAAAAGGTTGTGGTGAGTTAGGCTTTAGAGTGAACGCAGGAAAGAGTAAAAATGTTATGGATGAAAAATGAGGTTGGGGAGAGGGATGTAGGTGGAGGGGATGAACTGCAAATCAAGGTGGGGAGGGAGAAATAAGAGTGGGTTAATTCATTTAAATTTCTGGGTGTGAATTTTGGAGAGAGGGGGGATTGTAGTGAGGGAGAAGTAGGGTAAAGAATAAAAGAAGGGGAGAAGGTGTTGGGAGGGCTGATTGATATTTTGGAAGAGATGTAAAGAAGAAAATGTTTGAGGGGTGTTGTATACTAGTGGTTTTGTATGAGAGAGCTGTGGAAGTTGAATTCGAAAAAGAGAAGAAAGGTTGAGGTTTTCGAAATAAGGGGTCTGAGAGCGATATGTGGTGTAGGTAGAAGGGATAGTTATAAAAGGCTAAAATAAAGGAGATGTATGCCTGGGGAAAGGGTATGGTTGGGAGAGCTGAACAGAACATGCTGAGGTGGTTTGTTGGATGAATGAAGAGAGACTGGCTTAAAAGGTGTTTGTATTGGAAGTGGAAGGTATGAGAGGTAGGGGGAGGTTGAATGAGTAAATTCAAATAGTTATTGAGAGATAAAAGGTTAATCTGGGAGGAGGGTACACTGTTGATGGAGGACAAGAATGAGTGAAAAAGAGTGGTGAAAGGTGAGTGTTGGTAACGGTTGTGGTTTGAGGTAGTTAACACCACAAGATTGTGGGGAAGTTTGTGAGTATAAAAAAAAATACATTTGGTGAGTGAATAAGGTAAGGAGATTTTTTTTTATGTATTTCAACTTCAATAAATGCTTGTACGAATGTAGGTAAAGCTAAGATAAATATTGATTAATAATTACATATTCTTTGTAATCATAATAATAAGCCCTATGCTCCTACGTTATTAAATGTGAAGAAGTATTGCGAATTTCAGGATTTGCATGAAAATGATCGTACAGTATATTCGGAATCAATAGCAAAAGATCAAAGCTGTTATCGATTTTATGTCATATCTTATATATTATATATTATGTTTTATATCTTACATTGCAGTATATCTTATACGCGATACTTTTCAAGCATTAGGTGATGGTAATAATTTATTTCTTTTATTTTAAAGGTGTCAGGGTTGATGGCTATTGTGAAAGACGGATCTCATTTACACTCTGTGAGACGAATTTTAGGAGATGCTATGAAAGAGGTAGTTACGTTTTCATGTAGCCAGATTGCTCCTCATAAAGCAGTCACTCAGTCACTTTTAGATATGAAAGTAAGTATTGGGAAAGATTGACTCACTGTTTGTATATTACACATCGATATAGCAATATAATAATAAATACTTTAAAATCGTGGAAAGTGCTTCAAGAATATGAAAGTTAAAAATTTTAATGTTTGAAAGTTTTACAAATATAAATATCTTGTTATTTCATCCGTTAAATAATAACAAATTTCATATTTTCTTTCTCCACATAATATTTACA
This sequence comes from Armadillidium nasatum, assembly GCA_009176605.1. Taxonomy (NCBI): domain Eukaryota; kingdom Metazoa; phylum Arthropoda; class Malacostraca; order Isopoda; family Armadillidiidae; genus Armadillidium; species Armadillidium nasatum. The sequence goes on from SEYY01000721.1 coordinate 93,798, forward strand.
GTCTGAAGCACTTCAACTTTGCAAAGGTCTTGAGAAAAGTTTGTCAGACATGGAAGAGTTAGTAAGTATAACCAAATTTTTCCCTCATGCTGACGAAGAAGTTAAACAAATTTCACATTTAGTACGAGACACCCTTCATCAAGGCTTCTTGTTTGGGTTCGAGGTAAACTGTAATCTTTGGCGTTTGTATTTTCTCTATATAAATAAATAATGCTTAAATTTAGACTTTTTCCCCTGGGGCACTAAAATGGTGAAAGAAACTGATAATTTCATATTGGTTTTCCCTGGAATTTTTTTTTTTCAATATTCATATCCTCATCTTAATTTATTCTACTAATAATTGATTTAAATGTCATTTTGCTTATGAATTTCTGCGGAAAACTGTTCATGATTTTAGTACTTCACTTTGTCTAATACAGTGTTAAAAGTAATCATTGCCTTTCATTACATGAATTAAGAATTCATTATTGTGTTTATACAGCAAAATAAACTAATTATTAGTTAATTACCTATTTTTTTAAAAAATTTAAAACTTTAAGAATTTAAACATGAGTGTTTTATAATTTTATCTTTGTAGTATCATAAAGAAGCACTTAGGCTGGTTAGCGGACGTCAGCGCTCAGAATTAGCTCCAATGCTTATTAGTCTCGGTCGGCGTTGGATTAAATTTGTCCGTGCACATTACTCAAGTGGTAGAGGAAGTCGACCCAGGTGGGCTCTTCCAGGATTTGAATTTTTGATTCTAGTCTGTGATCCTCACAATACAAGTGAAATATCTGATTCTGAGTTTAAGGTAAGTAATTTTTAATTAATTTTTTTTTATAGATTTGAGGGCTAGTTCTTAATTCCTAATTAGGAGAACATACCTTTTGCAAACAAACATTCAAAACTCAAACCATTCTCATCTCACTGACGACTCGAACGTACTAAATCGTTTTAAATTAATATATATACAGTAGCTTATTCCACATCTTAGTGACAACAGATAGTTTCTTTTCGCCAATTATAGTTCAACATTTTTACATATGTTGTATTTGGAGTTTCATCTTAATTCTTAAACATTTTTATATCGTTAGTATGAGAAATATTGAAATGTGCAAAATTATAAATATGAACTTCTGTTCTGCCAATACCTTTTTAAGAAAAGAATATGATAATGGTGTTTTAATTTTTTAAATATTTAATTTTCACATATTTTTATATAAAATGTTATGCTAATTATATTTTATTATTTTAATGTATTAGTATTACTGTATAAATCTGTGGGCAAGGAAATCTACTTAAACTCAGAGATCTCTTGTCCTTCCAGAGCCAAAAAATTGACACATCATTAAAACTCATATATATATATATATATATATATATATATATATATATATATATATATATATATATATATATATATATATATATATATATATATATATATATATATATATATATATATATATATATATATATATATATATATATATATATATATATATATATATATATATATATATATATATATATATATATATATATATATATATATATATATATATATATATATTTAAGACCCTGCGGGCGGAAGTTGAAGAATGTCGTGAGTATATTATTGGTTCAGTTACAAATACCGATTCAAGTTCTCCAGGAACTCCTCTCATGATGGGAAGACCCTTCAAGTGAGTCAATTTAGAATGTCTAATTTTTTATCGTTATTTATCCGACAATTAATGCAAAGTTCAGATGTTTTATAAATTGTAATAAGATCTTTCATTAAAAAAAAAAATATTTATAAATATTTTTATCGATTGTATGATGAGAAAGTGAAACTTTATTTGTCCTTAAGATCTTTCATCTCTTAAAAAATTTCATTTGAATGATATTTCTCATTTCTTATTTGTATTAGGTGGAGTCCTTGTTAATTGTCAAGTCTCAGTTGTCTATTTGCTATTTTCTTTTGTAACGTCTTATGTACTATCGCCTGTTATGTTCTCTTTCCAATTGTTATTACACCTCGCTTCTCTCATCAAGTCTTGAGTAAATTTTTCTTTATTTCCATTCTTCGATTTACAACTGAAGGCCATCATTGTTTCGTCTTAATTGAAATTTAAATTGTTTAATCAATGTTTTGGTTATTTTTAATTTTTGCACTTTGTTTTACTATATCCTCCATTTGACACTATTCCAACACTTCATTCATCACTTTCTTTCTTTTCCATCAGATTTTGTCACTTTTCTTTTTTTCCCTCACCATTCTTGTTTAAATCTGATCCATTTAGGATCTTTCGACGTTACTATTTTTTTCCAGGTCTCATCTACACTTCACCTTTGCTTCATTTTTCTTACTTTATACAAGACATAGTATTAAAAATCCAAGTATTTTTCTGTACACATGTCAATTTAATCACACATTACTCGTTTCAAAAATAAAATAAAACTACTGTCATTTTATTTATATTCGAAAGAAGAAAACTTTTCAAGTGTAAATTTTATTAAATTTTAAATTGTTACAAAAAAAATATTAAGGAGTAAAGTAGCATTTAAACTAGAGTTCGTTTTAAAGCTTTATTTGTGCATCATTAAATGTAACTACATATAAATCTTGTCAGTCAATGTGTCTATCTTTGTTTCTTTTTGTTGCTTTCTTACCTTCAAATTTTTGCTTCTAAATTTTCTTTTTTTTTCTTTTTTTCTTCCATATTTTACTTTTCTTTCATCATGTTTAGATTTGATTTATTTTTCAAAAATTCTTATTGACTTTTCATAATTCTTCGTTTACTTTATTTGCACAACTTTGATTTGATCCATACACTTTGTTTCCATATGTTTACATAAATTATTTTCTAATATTTTCATTTGTCATCTTCAGCTTATATAACCTAACTACTTCAAACCCTTTCTTTAAAAAAAAAAAAAAAAAAAAAAGCTATATATATATATATATATATATATATATATATATATATATATATATATATATATATATATATATATATATATATATATATATATATATATATATATATATATATATATATATATATATATATATATATATATATATATATATATATATATATATATATATATATATATATATATATATATATATATATATATATATATATATATATATATATATATATATATATATATATATATATATATATATATATATATATATATATATATATATATATATATATATATATATATATATATATATATATATATATATATATATATATATATATATATATATATCGTGGACATCTACAACCAACTTTATACTTTATTTCGTATTACTCTCACATTAAAAATCATTACTAGAACTAAAAAAATAAAAAGTTTTAGTTTTGTTTACATAATTAATCTTTGAAATACAGGTCACAAAGCTCTACCTCTTCAGGGTCTCATGGTTCTTCCCATGTGGAATCACCTTCTATAGCTTACACGGATAGTCCTAAGTTCAGGTGAGAATGATGAGAGTATAATATGAACGTTAATATAACGGTAGAGTGAGAATGATGAGAGCATAATATGAACGTTAAAATAACGGTAGGGTGAATGACTGTTGTGTTTTAAAAGCGTTGGTTCGATTCTTCGTGTGAATCCTGGGAAGAGACTTTCTAGAAAGTACCCCCTTATCGAAGAGGGCAATGATTGTAAAGTGCGAAGCTATATATATATATATATATATATATATATATATATATATATATATATATATATATATATATATATATATATATATATATATATATATATATATATATATATATATATATATATATATATATATATATATATATATATATATATATATAGTTTGAAGGGCATGGTTTGCTTATGGTATCTTTTTTAAAAGGAAAGTTTAGGCCTTTTTGCTTATCAAGAAATTCATATTTGGGAAAGTTATGCTTGAATATATTCTACATGTAACAAATTATTAAGTTATTGACCTAATTTACTCATCCTTCCTGGATAGTTTTAAAGTTTTACTTTATTTATTTTTATTCATTTATTCTTTTATTTATATTATTATATTATTATTATTATTATTATTATTATTATTATTATTATTATTTATTTATTTATTTATTTATTTATTTATTTATTTAGTTTTAATTAAGTTCACACTCTTACAGACTTTTCTGTAGTCTATATATTTATTTAGTATACACCAATAATATTAGTAAATATTTGTTTGTATAGAATATATATAAAACCTATCTTTGCTTTCTCATGTTGCTTATGAACTCTTATAACTTATCTTAAGACAAGTGATAAGCTTTGACCTTTTTTTTTTTCTTCAGAAATCCATTAATAAAGTCAAATCAGCAGAGCTTTGACAAAATGGATGAACCTGATTCCACTGTGAGAGGTAAAGAGTTTAGAAAACTTATTCTTGGTGTTAATTAATTAATTAATTAATTCTGAAAGGAGTTATTTTTTTTTGAGAAATTGTCCAAAACCTTTTTTGTTTCAAAGCAACATAATCTTGTTGTATTTTTTGTTTATGAATTTATTTTGCATTTTAAAAGCAAATTTTATTTTACAGTGTAAAACATAAGTAATTGCAAAGTTAGTTTAAAAAAAATTCAATATTTTGTTAACATTATTGGTTATACCTTATTGTTGAAAAATAAACATAAATAATCAAATGAGGAAATGGTTACAACTTCTTTAGTGCTAAGAACACCCACCAGGAAGGTTTCTTTGCACATTTATGTAGAAAAATGGATTTGCATTTTCTTTTCAGAAAATTTATTCAGAAAGCAAAATGGATTCTGTATTTTTAAATTATATTTGAAAAATAATCAGTTATCAATTTTTATAGACAGATGTAAAAACAAGCATTATGGACTTGCAGTTTAGTATTATTATTATTATTATTATTATTATTATTATTATTATTATTTTAAAAAGAAAATCCAATGGAGTGTGTGCGTGAGGCTGTTTATTTATTGGAGAGGCGCCTAGAAGAGCAACGTTTTAGGGAGAAGCTTATTGGAAGAGTTTCTGAACACAATCGAGATCTGATTGAAATTAAACCACACACAGTCTCTTTCTCATGGCATCGTGGCTTTAAAATTGGTGAGTAACTATATATATATATATATATATATATATATATATATATATATATATATATATATATATATATATATATATATATATATATATATATATATATATATATATATATATATATATATATATATATATATATATATATATATATATGCAACCGCTCATGATCGGACTTGATCAGATTGTTTACTCGCAAAATAGGTTATAGTATAGAGATTCTGTAATTTATTATAGTTTTTTTTTCTGATAGATCATGTATATAGTGTTCTGGAAACCCTGTCTTTAATATTCGTCAAACTTGCTACTTTTTATGATCTTAATTTTATATACAATGATAGCTTTAATAGCAGTGAGCGACAACAGGCAAAGAACCCCTCCCTCCCCCTTTCCCCCTATATTCGGCCACATAAATAAGAAAAGTATCCTTCATGTGAGCTCTGACATGTATCTTGAAGGTTAGACTTCCTGAAGGAGTGACTTAATGTGGCTTGAAAGAAGGAACATTCGCAACGTGTCACCTTGAACTTTCCATTTGCCTCTTCAAAATCTTGTAAGTGATAATGCCCACCTTCTCTTGGAGCTCGCAGCAGGGACCGTTTTATCCATTTATCCAGTTTCTTTGAGCGTTAGCCATTGCAATCTCTTTAGAAAAGGGAAAGAATGACGGGGTAGGGTATTCGATGTTTCGATGAGTTAGCCACTTTGAGAATACTGTTCGCATAAATTAAGTCATTGAAAATATAATGATTTTGGGGTATGGGTAGTTCAAATTTAAACCAAAAAAATTAAAAAAAAAAGATATTTATTTATTTTTATTTTATTATTTTATTTCAAATTTTTATTGATAAAGATATTGTTATTGCTCCTGATTCATGATGTTTCATAAGGATGAGGAATGTCCGGACTGAAAATATATAGTATAATATAAAACCAGTTAATAAGAATTTCATTTGTGTTGAGTTTTTTTGTCCTGTGTAACTTACCTATGTTTCATATGTTGAGGAATAGTTGGAATTTTTTCTGTAACATGACCTCCTCTCCTTACCATCATTCTTGTGTGCCATAATGAGTACTGTGGGCCATGAAAATCGTACCAGTATATTCCTTTATATTCTTCACCAGGAGGAACAGGACCATGAAGGTACAGACCATTCAAATTACTAAGAATGAAATAATAGCAATTAGCAACAGTGGAAGTCAAAATATTGTATATATTTATAAGCATACTGTTATTGTAAAGATCCTGATTTTGAGCTTCAATTACCTTGTCTCGCATGTTTTATACCACCATGCTCCTTCATGATCCCGGGCACAACTTTGAGTCGGCCAAGCATCATTGTCCATGTCGTATGTTGACCATTTTTGTCCTACATGATAACTTAAAGAATCACCTGCAAGAAAATTATTATTTAAAAAAATTAAACTTTTCTTTTTAAAGAATATTAAAGTTTAAGATTTTACTAGGAATTTGAAACTTCAAAAAATATATAAAAAATATATAAATATATAAAATTACATATAATATTCAAGCTAATTTTAATGTTTTCAATAAACATTTTACAGTTCGCAGTCATATTTTAAAGACAAAAACGAATATTCAGTAATTCCTACAAGCGTTTAATCTAAATTTAAAAGTTTTTCGTTATTGTAGTAATTTAAATGATTGATTATCCTCCTCGAATAAAGCAATTCAGTTAAACATTTCAAATGATCTACACTTTTTGTTTCCTCATCATTACCATAGATTTGATATATTTAAATAAACATGAAAATACCTATGGTTTCTTTCAATTTCAATACATATTTGATTAACTGAAAAATATTTAATATCATTTAATAGAGTAGTAATGTTAAATTTAAGAGGCTTATTCGTGTCAGGAAGGAAAAATTACACCAAAAAATGTAGTAGTTTGAAATCCATTATACCCAAGGTTCAAATCCTTTGTTTTTTGTTACTTGTTTATTCTTGTTTAAGAATATTGTTTGTTTGTTTATGCCCCTTTAACATGAAAATAGGAATTTAAAATTACCAGCATCTCCTTTGTACCCACTGATCAGTCTAAGTGCATAACCTTCATTCTCTGGTCCGGTTGCAAAAGCACTATAGGAAGCTGTTGCCATCGTTTGGGAAAAATCTGTTAATTCAATCCTGATCTCGTGGACCTGTACATATATTAGATCGGATATTTGCTTACATATTTTTTATATAACTTCAATATGTTTTGCGTTACATAAAGCAATTAAAAAAACTAACCTGAGTATTTGTTAATTGATAAAGTTTTTCGTTACCCATCCAGAATTCCCCCCCAAGATTTCCAAATCCAGTTTTATAATCATTCCAACCTCTTTTAAAATCTTCAGTACCGTCTTCCCTTTTTTGAATAACCTGCAGGTGTATATGTAGGATTGTTATAGAAAGTCATTCATGTCATTAATGACAACCTTTTAAAAACGTAAGACATACCGTCCATCCACCTCCTTCAGTTTCCATGTCGCAGTAGACAAAAAATGGCTTAATGGTCAAAGTAGGCTGAATTTTGTATACTCCAGACTTTGTTTTTCCCCTTTTATTTTGAAGTTCCCAACAGTCTTGGCTCTCACCTTAATCAAAAGTTGATATAGTCATCTTTTAATATATTATGATTATAAAATTGGTAGGATATTAAATGTTTGCCAAGTGTCTTACCCTTTTTAATTTTCGAATCTTGCAACATTGAAGAATAAGAAAAGAATGGAAACTTGTAATCTTCTATTTCTTGTTTTATTTCTGCTAGACCTAAGTGTAAATCTTGTTTCGTAACGAAAGCATCTTGAAGAGAATTGAGTGTCCTTTTTTGTGAAAATGTTTTGTATATTAAATTTTCAGACTATATATATATATATATATATATATATATATATATATATATATATATATATATATATATATATATATATATATATATATATATATATATATATATATATATATATATATATATATATAAAGTTCTTACGTAGTTCTGTTTGCAATGTTTGAGATATTTTGTTTGATTGTGTGAAAATTTTTCTGTAAATTTTCCATGTTTGATCGAAGTCCTGAGACTGCTGCAAGTACAACTTGTAGCTTAGGTCCCTTTCTTCCTCTTTGTATTCCTTCTTCTATATATATATATATATATATATATATATATATATATATATATATATATATATATATATATATATATATATATATATATATATATATATATATATATATATATATATATATATATATATAGAAATTTTTAATTTTTTATTTTATTATTATTATTATTATTATTATAGTAGTAGTAGTAGTAGTTTTAAATAGAACTTATTTTACCATCTAGTTTCAGCGACTGCATTTTTGTGTTAATTTGAATTGTGTTTGAATTAGTGTCACTAATTTCTGTCTTAATAACGTCCAAAATGGAACTGATTTGTTCGGTATCCCTTTCGGTTGCTTGAAGGCGATGACGAAGTACCGACCAAACTTCGGCAAACTGAGATTTTTGTTCGTCATTTTGGACGTCCAGTTTTGTGATTCTAAAATATTTGCAATTAAAATTTAATAAGATTTGCTTTTTTATTACGTAATAAAAAAAAAAATTCATTTAAATTAATGCCTAAGGAACTTCTTTTTCTTCAACGTACCTGTAATTTATGTTGTCAATACGTTCATTTTGTTGATTTTGTTTCGTTTCAATGGCTACCATTCGTTCACTCAGCCTTGTTAGAACTTGGAGAATGGAATCGAGTCTTTCTCGTAGGACTTCTCGACCTAGTCCCTGTTCACTTCGAGCTCTTCCCATTTCCTGTCGAAATAAATTTGGTCATAAGAGGAATATTGTTTGTATTTATGGTTATTTTGAGGTTAATTTAGAAAGTATTAAAGAGGATATTTTCTTACATCAATTCTAGGGACTTGGTGGATAGAAATGAGTGATCCATCGTCTCTGAAATTCTAGAAGTATAAAAACCCACATTTAGCATAAACGTTTGAAATTTTAATATTTCATGAAGAAGTAAACAAATTTTAATTCTTACCTCGCGTCTTGACGATGTAGAGTCTGTAGGAGGAAGTGTTGTTGTCACACATTTTGAAAACTTTAAATTTACAGCCCAAAAATAAAAAAGTACAATTATCATTGACCTCATTATATTGATATACTGTATATATATATATATATATATATATATATATATATATATATATATATATATATATATATATATATATATATATATATATATATATATATATATATATATATATATATATATATATATATATATATATATATATATCCTTTGAAAATAGCAGTTGTGTGATCACAAATTATATATTAGGATTTGCTATATTATCTAGTTTACTAAGATTTTGCAAGAACAACTTGCGCACTTTCACACACATTTTAATTTAAATGTATTTCATTTACGTACGTTTCCCATTTTCACTCATCATTTTCATAGTTTTATTAATTAAAATATGGGAGCGACTCTTAGAATGTTATACCAGCATCTCGGTTTATATTACCATATGGATTCCACATTAAATAAACAAACTAACGAACCCTTCACATTTTAGCTTTTACAATCGTTTTAATTTCAATTTAATATATTTAAATAATTTTCACATTTTCACTCATCATTTTCAAAGTCCAATTATTCAAAATGTTGGAGCTACTCAGAAAATGTGATACAACCATTTCATTCACATTACCATAAGGATTTTATATTATATATACACACTAATGCACGCCTCATATTTTAGCTTTCACACACGTTTTAATTTCAATGTAAGTTTCAAAATTTCACTCATCGTTTTCCAAGTTCAGTTACTCAAAATATGGGAGCTATTCAGAAAATGTGATACCACCATCTCATTCATATTTCCATTAGGATTGTAAATTATATAAACAAGCTAACTTACTCCTCACATTTTACCTTTCAAACTCATTTTAATATCAATGTAAAATCTTTAAATGTTTTCCATTTTCACTCGTCATTTTGAAACAAATGGGAGCGACTCAAAATGTGATACTACAATCTCATTTATATTACCATAAGAATTCCAAATTATATAAACACACTAGCGCACTTCTCACATTTTAGTTTTCACACACATTTTAATTTCAATTTAATTATATTTATATGTTTCCCATTTTTACTCATCATTTTCAAAGTTCAATTACTCAAAATATGGGAACTACTCGGAAAATGTGATACCACCATCTCATTCTCATATTATTTTTAAGTTATATAAACACACTAACGCACGTCTCACATTTTTCCTTTCATATTCATTTTAATGTAATATATTTAAGGAAGTTTCGCATTTTCACTCATAATTTTCAAAGTTCAGTTACTTATAATATAGGAGGGAATTATAAAATGTGATACCATCGTCTCATTCATACTACAATAAGGATTCCAAAATATATAACACATTTTTCACATTCATTTCGATTATAATGTAAAAATCTTTAAATAAGTTTTCCAATTTCACTCATCATTTTCAAGATTCAGTTTCTGAAAATAATGGGAGCGACTCTGAAAATGTGATACCACCATCTTATTTATATTACCATAAGGATTTTAAGGGGAAGATGTGTAACATTTTTAACACTGGGCAACCGATCAAGAGGAATAAGTGTCTTTCTCACCTTTTGTATTGTAATATACTTATATATATATATATATATATATATATATATATATATATATATATATATATATATATATATATATATATATATATATATATATATATATATATATATATATATATATATATATATATATATATATATATCCCAAACTGTTAATTATGTTTTAAATTATGAAAATTCTAAACATTTATTTGTATTTACTAAAGTCATTATTTACATTACCCTTAAAGAGAAAAAGAGAAGCTTGTATTTCTGTCTTTATAAATTCAGTAAAGATTTTAACACAGATTTAAAATCACTTTTTTTTTTTTTATATCTATTATTTAATATTGAAATATCACTCATAAGATTTAATCTGTATTTTTAAAATCTATCTTAAAATTCCTTTCGTATCAATAAATAAACGAATACAATTACTTTCTATAGTTTAGTTGCTACTACAGAGAATTGCCATACTTTTTTTTGTTTTTTGTTTTTGTTTTCTTTTATTTGTATCAGTTGTCTGTGATCCTCATCATCTCACACATGTTTTTTCAAGAGTTAAAGCTTATATATATATATATATATATATATATATATATATATATATATATATATATATATATATATATATATATATATATATATATATATATATATATATATATATATATATATATATATATATATATATATATATATATATATATATATATATAAGCGAGTGAGTAAGTGTGTGTGTGTGTATGTGTGAGAGAAAAAAAGAGATAGAGACAGAGACAGAGAGGAGCGAATGAGTTAGGTTTAAAACCATTTTTTTGTTTTAGAATGTCTATGCTGAAACCCATATACGATCGGAAGGTTTCTTAAACCTTATTATAGTCTTTTTTTATATATAACAATGAAAAGACATGAAGTAATTCTTTGATTATTTGGAGTATTGTATTATCATTTCCACTTGGTTGAAATGAGTTTGATTAACAATAGCAACTTATTTAAAAGAAGGTAAATTATTTTTTTTAATTTCTCAAGTACGTATGCAAGTATATTGGCCAAATTAAGTTATATACCAGCTTTGAATATTTTTTTAAAAAAAAAAATATAAGACTAATGTAGACTAGAACATTAGGTGATTTTCTGCCCTCTTTCAGATACAACTCCGAACAATAGCTATTTTTTTTTTCATTCCAACGTCAACCCAGTTGTTCTTTATATCAAGTCTACATTAGAAGAAGTCTTTTCTAACTTTACGGTACCTCTTGAAATATAAAGTTACGGTTTCCCTTGAAAAAAAAAATGGTTATTCTCATGCTCTGAGTGAGCATCCTCTTTAAAATTGACAACTTCTTTCATTAATGCAGATTGAATGTAAAACTTATCAACATACAAATTTATGAAAGAAAGTGAAAAGAAAAAAAAAAAAGTTTTCAAAAATTTAAAGAGCATTCTTATTACGCGAGTAAATATCATATTTGGAAATATTTAATGTAACCTAGGAATTATTACTTCATAATAAATTTTGTAATAATTGTTATACCTACTAAATGCAGTTGATATTTCTAAACGTTGACAATTATTGTATCAGGCGAAGGCTTCTTGATTTAATAAACGGTTACCTAGTATTTTTCTAGCTTTAATAAAATTATTTCTATGATTTCCAGGTGCTGGTCATTTTGGTAAAGTTTACACAGCAGTTAATAACAA
>SEYY01000721.1:111237-116237 GCA_009176605.1 Armadillidium nasatum
TGTCGTAATACCCACCATAAGCTACGACATAACATTTTTGGTGCCGTTTAGACCAGGATTAGCCACCTAACATACCTGGTGCTAAGAATAAAAGTTCAATAAGAATTTAAAAAGATCATTAAAAAAGAATTAGTTAACAAGATGGATTTTAGAGTGGATATCCCTGAAGAGAGGTCTGAAATGAATGAACAGTTACAACCACATATGACATCAACACCAGAACAACAACAAAGACAAGAACAGGAAAGAGGAATGAATAGTCGCCAGTATTCAAGTAGAGCTGGAACAAGTCAGCATTATACACCAGGACGACAATATACACCACCACCTGAACACATGATGGATAGTCACTACTATTATCGAAGAAGGCTAGTCCCACCACCCTTGAAATATTCACTAGAAGAGGGACATGATTTTGAAAGATTTTTACAAGATTTCGAAACATACTGCGATAATACCTATCCGGAAGTAGTAAATACATGGAGTCGCGTCCTGGGTAAATATTTAGAAGGAAGTTTACTGGATTCTTTTAATAACATCGATGGCGGAAGAATTCCTTACTATTTGGTTAAAGAAAAACTCAGAAAAATTGTTTCATCAGGCTTCTCGAAATAAGGATAAAATAGCAGAAAAATATTGGAGTGCAAAAAGAGAGAAAAACGAAACTATTATGAATTTTTCTATGAGATTAGATCGACTGGCAGAAGCAGCTGGGATAGATACACGACAAGAGTTATTTAATGAAATGAAGAAAATAAAAATACTAGAAGGACTTAGCGGAGAATCAGCTGGGAAAGTAAAATTTGCTGCATTGTCGGAACCAAGAATTAGTATAGATAGGATAATCGAGATAGCCGACAATGTAGAGATGTGCTTTAGTAGTAATCAGCCTGATAAGAAAGAAGAAAGAAAAGACAACACCACAGAAAGAAAACCTGAGAGAGAAAAGGTACAAGTAGCAGTAACTGATAAAAAGACAGATAAAAAATGTAATTTTTGTGAAAAAGAAGGGCATCTAGAATCGGAATGCTACAAGAAAAACAAAAGTTGTTTCTGTTGTGGTAAGCCAGGTCATATGATTAAAGATTGTCGTAAAAGAATAGCTCAAGAAAGAAACCGAGAACAAGGCAATAGATCAGAAAGACCCGAAAAACAGGAACAACGACCAACAAGTGCTGCACCAAATGAGCAAAATACAAGAAGAGCACCACCAGAAAAGAGGGAACAAGCTCAAAGATATGAATGCCCTTATTGTGGAGAAAACCATTTGATGAAGAACTGTGAGGAATTTAAGAATGTATTCAGGAAGCAGCCGGAAAACTAAAAAACCCCTTAACCGAGCAGGGTGGAATTAAGGGAGTAGGACAAAGCCTTGCACCTAAAGATACGGATCAAAGATTATACTTGGACATAAATGTAAAAGGAGCCATTATAAGAGCTTTAATAGATACAGGAGCCCAACTCAATGTAATTAGTTATGATGTTGCTCAATTATTAAATGAAGAAATCAAAGATACAAATATTAAATTGATTGGAGTACACGGAGATATAGAAGGAACAGAAGGGGAGATGAAATTATCATTCAAAGTAGGAAAATATCAAATAAAGCATGAAAGTTTCATCATTAGTCGAAAAGTAACACATGAAATGATTCTTGGAATCGATTTTTTGAAAAAATACTTTTTAGAAATTGACTTTGAAAATAATAGATTAATATGTAGGCCTGATAATGGGAAAGAAATTGTTGTATGTAATTTTAGATATAATTCAGCCCCAATAAGTAACATCAAGTTGAAATTAAGAAAGAATGCTCATATAAAGGCTGGATACATACATAAAATAGAACTAATGTGGCCAAATAATTTTAAAGAACCCAAATTATATAGTACTGAAATAGCAGGATTGGATAATTTTAGAAAGAATGGATTGTTTATATCAAATACTGTAAATAATGGGAAAAGAGCCTATATTAATGTTATAAATTTGGGAGATGAAACTTATAAGATTGATACAAAAGATTTAGTGGTAACAACTATAGAATTAGTAAAAGACGGAAAAACTTTAAAAGAAATATACGAACAACAAGAAGTGGAGAAAGAACAAGAAAATCAGCACTTGAGTTGGGAGGAAAGATTTACATTGAACCAAACCGACCTTAATTCAGAACAAAAAGATATTGTATGTAAAACGTTAGAAAATTTTAAAGATATCATTAGTAAAGACGACAATGACGTGGGTTATACAACTAAAATGAAACACAAAATTAAATTGAATGATTATGAGCCCATTCGTCAAAAAGTAAGGCGGTTTAATCCGAAGGTGCAAGAGCTTATGGACGAAGAATTAAAAACATTAGAACAACAAGGAATTATACAACCATCAAAGAGTCCATGGAGCAGTCCTATTGTACCTATTATCAAGAAGAATGGCAAAGTAAGGGTATGTATTGATTATAGAGCCCTCAATCAGAGGACAGTTAAGGACAGTTTTCCACTGCCCGCTGTGAACGACTGTATTTATAATTTGAAAGGCAGTACCTATTTTAGTCTTCTAGACATGACCAAAGGATACTACAACTTACCCATGGATGAAAAATCAAGAGAATATACTGCTTTTACAACATCTTCAAAACATCTGGAGTTCGTACGATTGCCTTTTGGCCTCTGTAACTCACCCGCGACTTTCCAACGTCTAGTCAACTTGATGATACAAGATTTCTCAAAAACACAAGTAATGGCCTACTTGGACGATATTTTGATCTTGGGAAGAAATTTTGACGAACATTTGAATAATCTAAGTCAAGTTTTAGAGAAACTGCGTGAGTTTAATTTAAAAATAAAACCGGAAAAATGTAATATCTTCAGAAGAAAAGTAAAATTTTTAGGCCAGGAAGTTAGCGAAGAAGGAATATTACCATTATCCGAAAATATAGAGGCCATACAAAAAGCTCCAGTGCCCAAAACCATAAAGCAAGTTCAGAGTTTCTTGGGTAGTGTGAATTACTATAGAAGACATATTCCAGAGGTGGTGGTTGTTTTTATTGTTGATGTTGCTTAGATTAATGGCTTCTATATTATTTTCTATAGATGGATGCATTTTAGGATTTATTAATTCAAATTAATTCAAATTAGTAAATTTCAACCCTTTTTATTTTGTAATCTAATTTTGTTCTTTAGGTTGAAGAAGAAGAGAACATGTCTCTGCCTCTTTTCTCCTTAAATTCTGTTCCTCAGGCAAAAAGAAGTCGCTTGTTCAGCAACGATATCAAAACTTAAAGGCAACTTAAATTTCTTTTATTTATTTTATTTTTTATTTTTAAATTTCCGGAATTCGGCAACTAATAAGCAGCTTATTCAATATATATATATATATATATATATATATATATATATATATATTATATATATATATATATATATATATATATATATATATATATATATATATATATATATATATAATGCATAGATAATACTAAAAGAAACACGAAGGGTAATGATGAGTATTTTATTAGTCGTAACGTAGAGTAGTTAAAAATCAAATTGATTCTCATATTGTCGTTATGTTGTTGTTAATTTGTTTCGTTGTTTTATCAAAAACTTTTACTAAATAGTTTATTATAATTACAAATCATAATTACAAAGTATTATAAAAAAAAAATTTCCATAACAAAATTATGTATTTATTATTATATATATATATATATATATATATATATATATATATATATATATATATATATATATATATATATATATATATATATATATATATATATATATATATATATATATATATATATATATATATATATATATTATATTTATATATATATATTATATTAAAATAATATAATATATATTATATATATATATATATATATATATATATATATATATATATATATATATATATATATATATATATATATATATATATATATATATATATATATATATATATATATATATATATATATATATATATATATATATATATATATAATATTGCAATTCCCATGTTAAAAATTTCTGTTTTCTCGCAAATAGGAAATATGCTTTGAAAGACAATCTAAACATACAATTATTGTTGTTTTGATTTAATTTTAATAAACACATAAATGTACATGTATTAAACATTAGTATGTATTATTTTGAATTGTGATGCAGTATCACTTTCTCTCTTTCTCTCTCTTTGCGAAGCACAAAACCATAATATGCGCTTTCCTTGGTATTCCGAATAAGATTAATCTTCATCCCAAACAAAAAAAATGGATAACCAAATTATCGTATTTGAAAATTGCCACAAGAAAAAATCGTTGAAGGAACGTATTGTAATACTTGTCTGGTTTACAATATATATTCTCAATAGTTATTGTATGATGATTCTTGCATTTCGAGTTTGTTAAACACTAATAAAGAAATGAATTGATGAATATTAGTTAGAGAGCTTCCATTATGACAATCTTTTGATGGTTTTCGATCCAGGTTTAGGCTCTAATATATTGTATTGTTTGAGTTAATTCTAAAGTTTAAAACACCATTGTATATATATATATATATATATATATATATATATATATATATATATATATATATATATATATATATATATATATATATATATATATATATATATATATATATATATATATATATATATATATATATATATATATATATATACTTTCCGTAAAACTAATTGAAAAGGTTCACCAGCTATTCAGAAGGTTTTCCATCCTGGAAACATTGTTGAGAAAATACGTTTTTGTGCCTTTGAAATGTAATTAGTTTAAGCGCTTTTTATTGCTTCATGACATTCCATTCATCACTGAAATCTTTTTAAAACCCTTCCATTTGCTTCTCGAGTTGAAGCTACCACATTGATTTTCAGTGATGTAAGCATCGAGACGATTTTTTTCCTTTCAACTAAGACGCTCTATGGGGAAAATAATGTGTTTTTGTGTATATTATTTAGTGTTGGGTTATGCAGCTAATCTT
>SEYY01000721.1:121237-124336 GCA_009176605.1 Armadillidium nasatum
TCACTTAACATTTTTGATTGTTAATTACCTAAAATATTGGAACGACACAGATAATATGATGCAGGAATCTGATTCTTTTCCATATTATGATGATAAATTATATAATACCACTATCCCACGCCTCACATTATATTTTTCAAATTTATTTTCATGAATTTCAATGGAATTTTTCGTTTAAATGAGTTTTCCATTTCACTTAACATTTTTGATTGTCAATTACCTAAAATATTGGAACGACACAGATAATATGATGCAGGAATCTGATTCTTTTCCATATTATGATGTTAAATTATATAATAACACTATCCCACGCCTCACATTATATTTTTCAAACTTATTTTAATGAATTTCAATGGAATTTTTCGTTTAAATGAGTTTTCCATTTCACTTAACATTTTTGATTGTCAATTACCTAAAATATTGGAACGACACAGATAATATGATGCAGGAATCTGATTCTTTTCCATATTATGATGTTAAATTATATAATAACACTTATCAACGCCTCACATTATATTTTTCAAACTCATTTTAAAGAATTTCAATGGAATTTTTCGTTTAAATGAGTTTTCCATTTCACTTAACATTTTTGATTGTCAATTACCTAAAATATTGGAACGACACAGATAATATGATGCAGGAATCTGATTCTTTTCCATATTATGATGTTAAATTATATAATAACACTATCCAACGCCTCACATTATGTTTTTCAAACTCATTTTAATGAATTTCAATAAAATTTTTCTTTTAAATGAGTTTTCCATTTCACAACATTTTTGATTGTCAATTACCTAAAATATTGGAACGACACAGATAATATGATGCAGGAATCTGATTCTTTTCCATATTATGATGTTAAATTATATAATAACACTATCCCACGCCTCACATTATATTTATGAAACACATTTTAATGAATTTCAATGGAATTTTTCGTTTAAATGAGTTTTCCATTTCACTTAACATTTTTGATTGTCAATTACCTAAAATATTAGAACGATACAGATAATATGATGCAGGAATCTGATTCTTTTCCATATTATGATGTTAAATTATATAATAACACTATCCAACGCCTCACATTATATGTTTCAAATTCATTTTAATGAATTTCAATGGAATTTTTCGTTTAAATAAGTTTTCCATTTCACTTAACATTTTTGATTGTCAATTACCTAAAATATTGGAACGACACAGATAATATGATGCAGGAATCTGATTCTTTTCCATATTATGATGTTAAATTATATAATAACACTATCCAACGCCTCACATTATATTTTTAAAATTTATTTTCATGAATTTCAATGGAATTTTTCGTTTAAATGAGTTTTTCATTTCACTTAACATTTTTGATTGTCAATTACCTAAAATATTGGAACGACACAGATAATATGATGCAGGAATCTGATTCTTTTCCATATATATGATGTTAAATTATATAATAACACTATCCCACGCCTCACATTATATTTTTCAAACTCATTTTAAAGAATTTCAATGGAATTTTTCGTTTAAATGAGATTTCCATTTCACTTAACATTTTTGATTGTCAATTACCTAAAATATTGGAACGACACAGATAATATGATGCAGGAATCTGATTCTTTTCCATATTATGATGTTAAATTATATAATAACACTATCCCACGCCTCACATTATATTTTTCAAACTTATTTTAATGAATTTCAATGGAATTTTTCGTTTAAATGAGTTTTCCATTTCACTTAACATTTTTGATTGTCAATTACCTAAAATATTGGAACGACACAGATAATATGATGCAGGAATCTGATTCTTTTCCATATTATGATGTTAAATTATATAATAACACTATCCCACGCCTCACATTATATTTTTCAAACTCATTTTAAAGAATTTCAATGGAATTTTTCGTTTAAATGAGTTTTCCATTTCACTTAACATTTTTAATTGTCAATTACCTAAAATATTGGAACGACACAGATAATATGATGCAGGAATCTGATTCTTTTCCATATTATGATGTTAAATTATATAATAACATTATCACACGCCTCACATTATTTTTTTCAAACTTATTTTAATGAATTTCAATGGAATTTTTCGTTTAAATGAGTTTTCCATTTCACTTAACATTTTTGATTGTCAATTACCTAAAATATTGGAACGACACAGATAATATGATGCAGGAATCTGATTCTTTTCCATATTATGATGCTAAATTATATAATAACACTATTCCACGCCTCACATTATATTTTTCAAACTTCATTTTAATGAATTTCAATGGAATTTTTCGTTTAAATGAGTTTTCCATTTCACTTAACATTTTTGATTGTCAATTACCTAAAATATTGGAACGACACAGATAATATGATGCAGGAATCTGATTCTTTTCCATATTATGATGTTAAATTATATAATAACACTATCCCACGCCTCACATTATATTTTTCAAACTTATTTTAATGAATTTTAAATGGAATTTTTCGTTTAAATGAGTTTTCCATTTCACTTAACATTTTTGATTGTCAATTACCTAAAATATTGGAACGACACAGATAATATGATGCAGGAATCTGATTCTTTTCCATATTATGATGTTAAATTATATAATAACACTATCCACGCCTCACATTATATTTTTCAAACTTATTTTAATGAATTTCAATGGAATTTTTCGTTTAAATGAGTTTTCCATTTCACTTAACATTTTTGATTGTCAATTACCTAAAATATTGGAACGACACAGATAATATGATGCAGGGATCTGATTCTTTTCCATATTATGATGTTAAATTATATAATAACACTATCCCACGCCTCACATTATATTTTTCAAACTCATTTTAAAGAATTTCAATGGAATTTTTCGTTTAAATGAGTTTTCCATTTCACTTAACATTTTTGATTGTCAATTACCAAAAATATTGGAACGACACAGATAATATGATGCAGGAATCTGATTCTTTTCCATATTATGATGTTAAATTATATAATAACACTATCCACGCCTCACATTATATTTTTTCAAACTTATTTTAATGAATTTCAATGGAATTTTTCGTTTAAATGAGTTTTCCATTTCACTTAACATTTTTGATTGTCAATTA
>SEYY01000722.1:0-7500 GCA_009176605.1 Armadillidium nasatum
TGGAGAGTCGCGGAGGACAGAGTGAGATGGAGGGCAGTGGTGAGGGGGGAGGGGAGATAGAGAGTGGATGTATGTGTGGGTGAACTGTGGACGGGCACCACCCCACGAGAGTGGGAAAGGTGAATGGTAAAATAAAATAAAATAAAAAAAAAAATATATATATATATATATATATATTATATATATATATATATATATATATATATATATATATATATATATATATATATATATATATATATATATATATATATATATATATATATATTAATTTTGATAACCACTATGATAAACAACCGTGGAATCATTATTTATAATTTTTTATAACTGCTAATGATGATGTTATAATTTCGAGGAATCGAACCCGGGTCCGATTCCTCGAAATTATAACATCATTTAGCAGTTATAAAATATATATATATATATATATATATATATATATATATAATATATATATATATATATATATATATATATATATATATATATAAGGCTTGGCTGCTAGGGTCCACCAAATGCTAGTCACTGAGATCCATTCTAAATTCTAGAACTACTGTAAACAATATAGTAAAATAAATAAAAATTTAATTAAGGTAAATAGTGAATAAATAATATTTGAAGATAGTAAAACTTTCTTTATTTCTGTAAGCTTTTTAGTTTTTTTTCTTTAAGTGTAAAAATTAAAAGCATTATTCCGTTTATTATTTGCACTTCACAAACGTTTGATTTTCAAAGCTTTTGTCAGTCGATCAATATCTGTCAGAGCTAAAGACTCTTCTCCAATATCTGAAAATTCCTTCGACATGAGCTGAAGATGTTGGAATAGCTTTGTCATTGTTGAAAATATCTCATCATGACGTTTTCAACATATTTGCACATCCCATTCTTGAGAAATACAAGATTGACTGAAAAATTTCTGTATTGCAAAAGTATATCCTCCTGCATTTGATATGCATCTGGTAAACAGTTTCTCTGTCTTTGGTGGATGACTCCTGAGCTAGATTCTGGTATATCCTCTGATAACACAATGACGGTATCAGAGGAATTTGCAACTTCTTTGAAAAATGAGCTGTGCATTTGCTAATAAGGAAGCCCTTCTTTTAACTTATCCATTTTCAGGGTACCAGTCCAATTTAAACCTTGGATATATTATTTATCAATTGATGATTTTTTATTTATTTTCAAACAACTGAAGATGCCTTTGTATTAATTTTTTAATTCGAATATCAGTGAATGATTATATTTGGAATGCAACAGAAGGGATATTTAAGCTTGATAAAACAGAGGCGTGCTGTTAAGAACGGACCTTCACATTCTCAAATAATGCAAAAATTTCTATAGCGTATCCTTAAGAATATTTCGGTCATATATATTCCATCTACGATCTGTAGTTAAAACTTCTTCTGAAAAGGCAGATCTCTTCAGCCACTTTTAATCATCTAATTCCATCTTTAACGATTCTTGCTTCCCTTCTCCTACTCCTTCTCCTCTCGTTTGTTCCATGTCTCTTTTGTAATTAAACTTTATGGAGTGAGATCCTGAGCTCTATGAATGTCACTAAAGCTAGTGGCCCAGACAGAATTTTTTTCAGTGTTCTCAGGAAGTATGAGTCTTAGCTGGTTCCGTCCTCATTTGACTATTCTCCATGCCTCCACATTAATACTTTTATTCAATGCCAGAAGTGGGTATATGTTTAGCTGATCCCAAAGACCATTAGCAGCTCTGATTCTTTGATCTAACTATCGACCTATAGCTTTTACTTGTGTTCTGTATAAAATCTTTGAAACTTTCATCAACTCTCATTTCTTTGATCATCTGGAGTCTTATTAAATTCTTTCTGATCATCAGTATTGCTTTCTACGATTGAGGTTAACTTTTGACATGCTTTTCTATCCTGATTTATGGTCTTCTTCCTATAGAGACTTTAATTAAGGAATCTTGTGGGGTGACGTTTGAGATATCTAATGCCTTTAACCTGGCAAAAAACACGTCACTAATCTCTAAGCTCCCTTCTTTTTGATTTCCTTCTTCTCCTTTCTTATTCATGAGTAATTTCCTCTTTTCTTCTCTTCTTCCATTCCTATTAATTTTGATATTTCACAGAGTTCTGTTCTGCAACTTTTTTTACTTTTCATCAACGATCTTCTCAAACGCACTTCTAACTCAGTTCATTCTTATCTCAAAAGCTCAACTCTCTTTCTTATTCAATTTTTCCTGATCTGGATTGAATCTTCCGGTAAAGTCGTCTCTATCTTGTGAAATTGAACTCTTTTAAAAGCTGAACTTAACATCTTCACCTCAGATACACCTCCCAACTTTCCCATCTTCTTTAAACATCACTCCAGTCTCACCCATGAACATTATAAAAAGTCTTGGTGTGAACAGAAACAATTATCTTGGAAACCTCATTTCAAAACGGTTTCTAAAGTGGTTTCGAGAAAACTAGGAGTTCAGTTCAGGTTGTTAGAATTTTTTCTTTCGTACAGTTACTACAGTTATATAAGGGTCTTATCCCCAATTTTATGAACATTGTTCTCACATTTGATGAACCTTAGGTTCCACCCTTCTTCTGGAGAGGGTTGACTTTAAGGATAAAAGTCTATGAAAATGTCCACTACTTTCAAACCCTTTAATTCTACGACGCAACATTATGACACATTGTTGATAGTTGTTGTTAGTGTGGTATGGACGTTAGCTTTAGATCTCCTCAGTTTTATTTTTTCTAGTGCGTTTTTTGAGTGTTTTTAAAAGTTTTAATTATATTTTAATTTTTTAAGTCATTTTCAAGTTTTAATTTAATTTCCAAGTCTTGTTTTAAAAATTTTAAATTTGTGAAGGGGCTTCGTTTTGACATATATGAGCTTCAACGTAAGGAAAATTTTAGCTGCCTACAACTTTTTTACTAGATGGAGTTCAAGATAAACTTTAACTAGTTTCTTTTAATTTAAGCGGATTTATTTACCCATTTATTTTAATTTCCTTTTTCTCATTTAGTTGCATAATGTGTTTGCTGTTTTTTATTATTTTGTTTTAGCTTTCCGTTTAAGCATTGTTTACTGTGATTAAATCAACGTTCGTGTGTTTGCTTGAGTGCGAGAGTGTGTATTTTTGAGTGTGAGTGAGGTTGTCTGTCCGTGAGTGTGTGTACGTGCTTCTTTGAATGACAAGATCGAGAGGATGTGGGGATAAGTATAGACTGGGGATTTCTATTGGCTTTGCCAACATCCGTGGACTTCGTGCTGATATTGAATCTGTTAAATATCTCCTCTCTAATTCCCATGCTAACCTTGTGCTTCTGTCTGAGACCTAGTTGAACTGGGATTCTTTCACTAATAACCTCAATGTCTCTAACTACAATGGGGAAGTCTGTGCCTATATTTACATTAGCACTCCTGTGGCATGTCTCGTAAATCTTGAATCTTCTAATTTCTATGCTTTATGGCTCAAAATCTGTCTTCCTACTACTACAATTATCTTGTGTTTCTGCTACTGCTCCCCTAATGGAACAGATTTTCCAGTTCTTTTTCAATATCTTACTACTTCTCACAAAAATGTTACTTCTTCTCATTCAAATGCTGAATGAGAAGAGATTTCAGGAGAGGATCCAATCTCAAAAAAAGTTTTTATTATTTAACCGATTGAGCTGAAATTTACAGTGCACGTGCATTTTTTAAATCTAAGTACTTTTGATTTCTGACCCTTTTTCTGAGTCTCTAAAGATTTAAAAGCTATAGTGGGTCAAACTTCAAAAAGAGAATGAATAGAAGTGGTAAAATAGTGGTCCGAATGACCCAAAAACTTCCCTGTGCATTCTAAGCCCCAATTTCTACAACTTAATAAGAAAATATTTTAAAATATTGCTGATAGCGATTGATAATGGAAGTTCAAATTTTTTTTGAAAAAAAAATGATTAAAAAAAAAATACTCTTCCGAAGGAAAAAAATAAAAAAAAAAAAAAAAAAACCTGTGTTAAAAGTTTTTTAAATTTGGCAAGTATTTAGAGGAGGGATAGATCTAAAAAAAATTTATTTAAGACACTTTTAAAGAGTATTTGCCTGGTTCGAGATACAGCCTCTCAAACTTTGGAAATTTTGAAATATCGTCGAAAATTAGCCATTTTTGATAAGCTGTATCTCAAAAAAAAAAAAAAAAAAAAAAAAAAAAAAAAAAAAAAATAGCATTGAATAAAGTATATAAAGAAATTTGTAGCGCTGTCCTTCCTATATAGGCTCTCCAAAAATAGAAGCTTTTAAACATACATTTATAAAAAAAATTTTTTCCTTTTTTGTCTGGAGGTATTTTTCAAAATAGGAAAAAAAATGTAAGGGCACATAATTTTTTCTGTAGAGCAGAGAACAAAACTCGGCAAGAAGCTTTTACTGCCAACAGATGTTGGAGTCTACACACCAAATTTCAGACCAAAAAATCTTTAAAGTGGCCCCACCGTAAATTTGAACACTTTAAATTTCAAAAAAAAAAAAAAAAAAACTTTTAAACTGTTAATCCCTCTTAAAAACGCTAGGAATGGAGTTTTTTCGACAGAAAAGAAGCTATCTATACTGAAATTTAATTTAAATCTAAATTAGTCAAACAACAAAAACGTTATTTAAAAAAAAAAACGCAAGATCCGTGATCTCGGAAACTATTGATACTACTGAAATTTTACATGAATACAAAAATGAGTAAGACGCCCAATTATGAGACTTCCCAGAGTTATGTTGGTAAATTCAAAACTAAAATATTCATTCCAAATATGGTTCGTGCCTTTTTTTACCCTTTTCATAAATTTTGGGATGAAAATTTTAGTTTTGAAGGCACCCACATACAACTTTGGGAAGGCTCATAATTATATTTGTACTTTAATTCTTGTGTATTTACTATTTATCTTAATTTTTGTACTTTCTAAAGGTAAGTATGAAATAAAGGGAAAAAACAAAATACAAACTTTTCCTGCGGAAATATTTATTTTACATATTTCAGGCTTTCCTGCAAATATCACAGTATCTTATCGTCAAGTAAAAGACTATCCACTTGATCTTTATTATTTAATGGACTTAAGTAGATCAATGTACGAAGATAAGGTCACTCTCGCTATCCTTGGGGAAAAATTAGCACGAACTATGAGAAATCTCACTGGACAGTTCAAAATAGGCTTTGGATCATTTGTTGACAAGGTCATGTTGCCTTACGTTAACAATCATCCCGATAGGTATGTATCCATTATACATTCAAACAATCATACCATTATATATATATATATATATATATATATATATATATATATATATATATATATATATATATATATATATATATATATATATATATATATATATATATATATATATATATATATATATATATATATATATATATATATATATATATATATATATATATATATATATATATATATATATATATATATATATATATATATATATATATATATATATATATATATATATATATATATATATATATATATATATATATATATATATATAGAAGAATATGTAACATTAAAACCACTTAAAACAAGGACAACGTTTCAGCCCAGGAATGCAGGGGCCTCATTAGGTCCAATATGGTAAGAGAGAGAGAGAGACGAGATAAACTCCATCAAGACTTAAAATCTGTTAAAACAAATCTTCACATCGTATGCCCGGAGCTCTATTGATGTTGTATTAAAAAGGCATGGCAACACATCTTCACTATTTGTAGAATATTTTTCCTATTGCTGATGAAAATAAATCTTAACTGTTGAGAGAATAGGTCCCATGCTTTTTCCTGAGCCTTTTTTTTAATCCGGAAATTCCCTGATTAGTTTGGATAATTCACTCAATCCATTTTACACCTAATTAATAACCTTAATCCTCGCCTCTTTTTCACATCTTTTAATCCTTTAATTAAATAATTAAATTACCTTATTAATCCCTTTTATGTGCTACTAGTTTAACCCTTTACGCACGTGCCAGTTGACACTGAGGGTAATTCACTGTCGCAAGAGCCGTCTTTGCAATATTGCAGTATTGAAATATGCAAAGTGTCCTCGGTGACATCGGTGATGATGTCACACATGCATAAACAGTCACTCATGTGCGCGTAATCACACACACAAATGCACACGTACGTATGCGAATGGGTATATGTACACCTATCACTATGACGTCATGGCACTTTGATATCATGACTACGACGTAATCCATCAGCTATTTTCGATTCCTTTTGACTCCGTAGCTTCACCGCCATCTTGAACTTTTCTTAACCTCTTGGTTCCTCCGCCATCTTGGTTTTTTCCCTGCCTTATTTTTTCATTCATTTTTCATTTTTTATTTCATTCTTTTGAGTGAAAATTGAACTCCCAATATTCTCAAACCAAACTACGAACTCGAGTCTATCGAAACTTGGATTCGAATCTTCGACTTCAGACTTCGAATTCCAGCACATTACCAGTACACCAGAGAGGATAATTCATAAGAAAGCACATTTTGTTCAGTTTATGTCCAACTTTTTTACCTTCTTCTATACTTTTTTTGTAACTTTGAATAATTTATTACTCATTTGATTATATAATGACCGGAGCGACTGCAATATCGCAACCAGGAGACCAAGAATTTGCAGTGCACGAACGCACGCACACATACACACACGCACGCACTTATGTATCTGGATTTAGACATTTAATGTTTAGACATATATCACTTTTTAGGGAAATTTACCAGCATCTCTATGTGAGCGTGTTAATAAGAATTATTCTTTGTATGCGAATCTATATATCGATTGCATGACGTCATTTCTTTTATGTATATTAATACTCTGTATTCGAAAATTTTCAATGAGTTATTCATATATATATATATATATATATATATATATATATATATATATATATATATATATATATATATATATATATATATATATATATATATATATATATATATATATATATATATATATATATATATATATATATATATATATATATATATATATATATATATATATATATATATATATATATATATATATATATATATATATATATATATATATATAGTGTATGTGTAATATCTCCTATGTTGTTTAAATTTTTGAAAGATAGTGTAATTATAATAGGGAAATGAATAGGGAAAGGAAGAGTACTAGACTGAGAAGTATAGATGGTGAATGAGAGGTAAATTTCTTGCTGTTTGCAGATGATGAGGTGTTGGTGACAAATTCTGGGGAAAGTTGAGGATGTTGGAGAGAGAATTTGTGGGGAAATGTGCGAACAAAGGATTGAATGTTAATCCAGCAAAAAGTCGAGTAATGAGAATTGGGGTGGGAATGAGGCGGTGAGAGGAAGGGAAGGTGGGTGTAGAGGTGAAGGGGAGATAGATTTGATAAATTGGAAAAATTCAAATATACGGGAATATTGTCTGAAAGAAAAGGGAAGATGGGAAAGGAAATAAGAAATAGAGTGGTAGAGGGAATGAAAGTAAAGAAAGATTAAGG
>SEYY01000722.1:10000-15000 GCA_009176605.1 Armadillidium nasatum
ATACTTTGCAAGGTTGACATACATTTGTTAGAATTAGTATTGTTATTACGATTATTATTATTATCAATTTTATAATATATTAGTACTTAAATATGTATTATTATTATCATTCCAATTATTGTACTACGTACATCATTTTATCAATTTAGTATTTACTTACTAATAATAAAATTCAAAAATTGATCTATCTATTAAACTGTTACTCAATTGAAACCAATGTGTATCCCTTTAGTAGCACCTTTTCAGAGAACTGTACAGTCACTTCATTTTATTATTATTATTATTATTATTATTATTATTATTATTATTATTATTATTATTATTATTATTATTATTATTATTATATTCCTATTATTATTATTATTATTATTATTATTATTATTATTATTATTATTATTATTATTATTATTATTATTATTATTATTATTATTATTATTATTATTATTATTATTAATTATTATTATTATTATCATTATTATTATAAATGTTCTAGATATTCCTATAATACAAGTGATATCATGCACTAATAGTAGTATTGTACTATTTTTACTATTTTTACTACTGAAGATGGTATTTATTATTAATTATTATTATTATTATTATTATTATTATTATTATTATTATTATTATTATTATTATTATTATTATTTTATCATTATTGATTTTAATATTGTTACTACTATTACTTTATTATTGTTTTTATTATTACTATTTTTATTATTGTTTTATCATTACTAGCGCTATTCTTATAAATATTTGAAATTAGTTATAAAATTAAAACTAAAATCCTGTTTCTGTTATGATTATTTCTGTTATTACTATTACTATTATTGTTGTTATTATTTTCTTCATTATGACTATTGTTATTATTATTATTATTATTATTATTATTATTATTATTATTATTATTATTATTATTATTATTATTATTATTATTAGTATTTTTGGGTTCAGACCATGAATTCGCCCCATAGAAACCCTTTTTAGTTTTGTATCAATACATATTAAGTATATGATGAATTGTTCATTTGAATTTTGTTACTGAAAAATGAATAAACATTAAAGATCAAAGATTACCAATATTTCGGACAATTCTTATCATGACTTGACATTTCTTGTTAGTATTAGTTTTGTTATAATCATTATTATTATTGCTATCTTTACTATTCTATGTATTATTGTTAGTATTGTTATTGTCTTTTATATCATATGCATCATTTTTGTTTTTTAATGGTTTTTAAAATAAATTGAAGAACTATTTATCGACTAAACTTTGGAGATCATTGGAAACCAATGTGTATTCTTTATAAGTACCTTTCCAGAAAACCGAACTGAACTGGGTTAAAGTAATTGATTAAGGATATATATATATATATATATATATATATATATATATATATATATATATATTATATATATATATATATATATATATATATATATATATATATATATATATATATATATATATATTCCAATTACCTGGAAAATCCTCGTTTTCGTCATCTCTTCCACCGCTGATTAAGTTCTTGTTGCTAATCTGCTCCCTAATTTCTTCCAACAGCTTGAACCTCACACTCTCATAAATGTCGTACTAAGGGGGCTAATATCACTGACTTTGAAGTTTGTGGTTTGAGCAGGTCCATCGTATTGACCAAGCCAGAGTATTTTACCTTGAACCATTTTGGTTTCACTACTATGTCATATGGGTTGTTTAGCAAGTTTTCCACTAGTGATTTGGTATACTTCTGGTTGGTGTTGGTACTGGTGCTGGTGCTGGTGTTGGTGCTGGTGCTGGTGTTCAGCGTACCCTAAAGTTTATTTTTTTTCACATGCAGAATAGGTGGAAATACACACTTGTAGGTGCACTTTTTCTGGCTTCTGCTTACCCAGGCTAGTAACGATAAGTTTAAAAACAGTCAAATACCCTACCATTGTCCATTGGGTTGAAGGTTGATTTGCTCTTGATAGTGCAGATGAAGTTATCTGCACCATTTGATCTTTGATTGCTTCATGCAGAGAATTCAAAGCATTAATACTTTGGGTATTGAATCTTCTTTTTACCACCTTCTTGATGTTAGAATCCACCATATTTGACCTATTTTGTACATTTTAAAGTTTCAAGGTTCCGGATATAACCTAAATACGAGAAATTAAATTTCATTACTCAGCTAATCACTTGACCAGAGCAACCTGAAAAAAAATTGTATTTAAAATTGAGAAAATGTTCCTGCAGTATACTTTATTTTAAACTTTTTACTCTACTTTTTTGATAAGAAAAACAAATAATCAAAAATTTCAAAACTTTTGCACACAAAATTCCGTGACTGTTTTGAAGGATGTCTCAAATCCAAACTTCTGCACAGTGCGATAAGGTGTAAGGAAGTTGCTCATCTACGATATATATATATATATATATATATATATATATATATATATATATATATATATATATATATATATATATATATATATATAATCTTTAGGGGGAGGAAGCGATGAAAGTACCCCCCATTGGGCTTAACCGCGGAGTGATAGGTTGGACAAGACTCTTCCGTTTCACTCCGTTGCCCTTTGGTTCGTTCTTTTTTGCATTTCACCTTCTCAGAGGGTCTCTAGTGTACCCTCGTCTCACACCGGAGTGTGTATGCTCCCACTTTTCCTTCCCCCAACTCCCTTCTCATGTTCTTACAAATTTACAAGCACTTACTCCTACATTATCTTTAATGTAGCATCAAAATGGTAAAGCATAAAACTGCCTCGGAGATGCTATGAGGGACGGCATCCAAAGAATGCTCCTCATCCACTCCTTCCAACATAACCACTTGGGAGTTGGTAGCCTCCGGTGATGGGGTTGGAACCACCAAGACCTCTATGCCGAATTTCCCTGGTGCACGATCTTCCTTTTTCATTAACTTCTGCAACATTCGCGGTCTTTTTATAATTTCCACTTTGTCGAACACCATCTCTCTTCTTCTAGACCTCATCTCTTATTCTTAACCGAAACTCAGGTGTTTGAGTGCTCTGACAGCAACCCCTACTCTGTTTCCTACTATTGATTCTATCCTCAATTTTCAGCCAAAGGCGGATGTTGCGCATATGTGCGCAACGATGATTTGTTCTCGTGTCTCTAATTTGGAGTCTTCTGAATTCTCTACTTTATGGCTTAAACTTTCATGCAACTCTAAAACTAATTTATCTGTTCTGTCTACTTATCTCTTAACTCTACTGACTATCCAAAATTCTTCGACTATCTTAACTCCAAAATAGAACACATTCTTTCTTCTCCTTTCTCCGAAATCATCATTTTAGGTGATTTCAATGTTCACCACCGCCAATGGCTTTCATCTAGTTCTCACGATCCAGCTGGTGAACTCGCCTTCTAATTTTCTATCCAGAACAACCTTGAGCTGTTGTTTCATCTCCATAACCGTATCCCTGATCGCCTTGCTGATGAACCCAACGTTCTTGATCTTTTCCTAACCTCTTATCCTTCTCCTTACACTGTTAAACTCTTTCCTCCTCTGGGTTCATCCGATCACCTTCTTATCTCTGTATCTTGTCCTGTCTCTTCAAGTCTTCCGCAAGAACGGCCCCCGCCTTCGTAGAGCGAGGAGACGTTTCTGGCATTTCGGTGCCACTAACTGGTCTGACTTGCGGTTGTACTTCTCTGATTTTCCATGGAATGATTACTGTTTCCTGTGAGAGGGGTCCCTCTGAGTGTGCAGAGCGAAAACCGAGGTGATTCTCTCTGGCATGGAGGCGTACATTCCATATTCTTTCCCTTCCACTAAACCTAATAAACCTTGGTTTAACTCTGCTTGTTCTCGTGCTATCCGCCGCAGGGATGCTGCCTTCAGGGACTTACCGTCGTCTTCAAACTCCAAAAACTCATGCAACTTATATTTCATCCCAGGAATCGTGCAAAATCTATTCTTCGTAACACTAAAAACTCCTTTCTCCGTTTAAAATGCAACAATCTTTCTGGTTCTACTTCCTCACGCCCTTTCTGGCATTTTGCAAAAATGTCAACTCTAACTTTGCTTCTTCCTTTTTCCCTCCCTTAGTATCTTCTGACGGTACAACTGCCGTTTTGCCTTCCTCTAAAGCTGAACTCTTCGCTCAAACTTTTGCTTCTAAATTCAACCTTAGACGATTCCGGAGCTGTTCCTACTCCTTCAACCCCCTCAAACTCATTTATGCCTAAATCATAATTAATTTTAAAGACGTCAATTCTGCTCTCTCTCTGAGCTTAACACTAAGAAGGCGTACGGTCCTGATGGTTATCTCCTGTGGTTCTCAAAACTTGTGCTTCCGAGCTTGCACCCTGCCTTGGTAAACTTTTTTGCCTATGTCTTTCTACTTCAACCTTCCCTTCTTGCTGGAAACGTGCACTCATTCAGCCTGTGCCGAAAAGGGGGACCCTTCTCAACCCTCTAACTTTCGCCCCATTTTTTAACCTCCGTTCTTTCTAAAATTTTCGAATCTATCCTTAACAGGAAAATTTGGAAACATCTCCATTCTTCTAATCTTATCTCTGATCGCCAGTATGGCTTTCGTTAGAAACGCTCTACTGGTGATCTCCTTTCCTTTCTATCTGACTCTTGGTCCTCCTCTCTTCGGCATTTCTGTGAATCTTTTGCTGTCGCTCTAGACATATCGAAAGCTTTCGATAGAGTCTGGCACAAATCTTTGATTTCAAAACTTCCCTCTTTCGGAATCTATCCTTCTCTCTAAGACCTTCTCTCTGATTTCCTTTCCGGTCGTTCTATAGCAGCAGTTGTAGACGGCCCTGCTCTTCCTTTAAATCTATTAATAGTGGTGTTCCTCAAGGATCTGTCCTATCCCCAACACTTTTTCTATTTTTCATTAATGACCTTTCTGTTACTTCATCTCCTATCCACTGCTATGTTGATGACTCCACCCTTCATTACTCTTTCGATTTTGAAAGGTGCCCTTCTCAACAACAGCTACTAGACGCAAGGAAAGTTGCATGGAAC
>SEYY01000722.1:20000-40266 GCA_009176605.1 Armadillidium nasatum
TTATTATTATTATTATTATTATTATTATTATTATTATTATTATTATTATTATTATTATTATTATTATTATTATTATTATTATTATTATTTCCAGTAGTAGTAGTAGTAGCAGTAGCAGAGGTTCGGAATCCTGATTAATAACACGCCTACCTTACAAAAGTGAGAAGGTTCAAATCTCTGAAATGGGTATCGGTGAAGAAACTTGTTAGCATCGGTTTAGTTTATTTTGTCCACCTATGATAGCACACTCTTTTCTGCCATGTTTATTTAATCTGTTATTAACGTCCTTTCTTTCTCCTATGTATAGTTTTTCTCCAAAAATAAAAATTGAAAAATTGACTTCCTTTCCCACCACCAGGTTCCTAAGGTCTTAAGGAGCGAATGACCCCCCCCCCTTAAGATTATTTGCCTTTTTTATATCTCCAGCTAAAATTCTTTTAATTCATCGTGAGTTTTATTGGTATATATGTTTATGTATTGCGATGTCAGGAAGGAAAGAGTTTATTTTTTTGAAAGAATCATTGGATAAATTTACACTTCATTTGTCAAGTCTTCCACCTGACCTCTTCTTGGTTACTCATGGACCAGAACCAACTATCCTTCGTAGCAACCAAGGCTTAAGGGACTTACAAATACTATCTTCCTCCTTAAAAAATACCTTCCCTATTCCAGCTAGTGCTTTTGAAACTCATCTGCATAGTGTCTAGGCTAAATTCCTAATTAGAAAACTTGATGTATTTAGGCTCTATTCCTATACTCTCCCTCTGATAAGGTTAGGAACAATTCAGAAAGAGCGGTTTTCGTAAATGATATTTAAACAGAAGCAACAGATAATATTACTGCACGTCTAATACTGAAAAAGTTTCGGGCAACTGATGTATATAGATTTTCTCTTCCTAATACAACACATAACTTGCCGAATATCGGATTACTCTTGAATTTCTGCACACAATTCCCTCCTTTTAAAATGAATATTGGTTTTACCATCTATACGGTACTTATTTACTTTCCGATCCCCAAAGGATGTTTCTGATGCTAAAAGTTTGGATATCTTCAAAAATACATTCTTCTCTGCCGGCGCTTAGGCGGCATCTACCACATTTCTTGCTAATTCCTTGAATCTACCCTTATTTGAAAATATATCATCTTACCCCTTCTGCTCGAAGCTCCTCCTACAAACTGGAGCAGTAGATCCAAGAACTGTGCGCAGTCCTTTAAATGAATAGATTAACTGCTACCAGTTGTGCTAAAGACAAAATATTTTTAGAACTTTTAGCACTTGTTCAGTTAACATCTGGAGAGGTTTCACAAATCCAACTCTCCTTTTACCCACATGCACTATTACATACAAGTTCTCTTTTCATGCCTCTTTCATACAGTTCTCAGAATTGAACCGCAAAACTAGGCTGGCCTTAGCATTTCTTTACTAAACGCCAACCACCATCACAACTCCTAACACGACTCGAACATAAGCTGGGCGAAGGTCCCCTGAAAGGCAACCTTGAGACTTGTGGAGTCAGTTCTGCTGATATCCAAAAACTCCCAACCAGGAAGACCTCAGGAGCCACATTGAGTTCTCCCTCAAATTCCCTTCAACAGAAACCTCAAAAAGGACTTCTTCCGATATTTGGCAAAGAATTCCCTCTCCGGAAAGATCTGCACAGATTTCCTTCAGAACAAGTACTAAATAACAGTCTATTAATCCTCACAGTTTCCTCTACAGAAAGGGCTCTCACATTCTGAACAAGCCTACTTCCTTACGTATAGAATTTCTAATTTCTTTAACTCATCTTCTAGATATTTCAATGAAACTTCAACTACCTCATGTAAACGAGCTCGACAATTCACACCCTTGCGTGATGAACAGGAATCCTTCGGTCCTCAATCACAGGTTCAATCTTCTATTACACCCTTCTCCATGCCTTGTCATCTTTTATTCTCCAATAATTCGAAATCACTAACTGATTCACATACACACACACACACAATATATATATATATATAATATATATATATATATATATATATATATATATATATATATATATATATATATATATATATATATATATATATATATATATATATATATATATTCACTTCCTCTGAAGTTTCCCATCAAAAAAAAAAAAAAAAATAAAAAAAAGGAAAAATGGAGAAAGTCATGCGGAATCATAAACTGCTCCCCAAAACTAGAGAGGGAGAGATAAGCAAAAAAAAAGGAATCCATCCCTCGAATTTTGGATTGTAAAGGGAACCCAAGAACCTACATTTTCACTGAGTTAGTGGTAATATAGGGTATTGAGCTTGAGGTCCCTTTTGTAATCTAAAATCCGACAGATGTACACATTCGTTTGACTAACGAGATGCCTCATTATTTAACACACCATATTTGGATCAGATAAATATTCTCAATTGTCATTCATACCCAAACCTTATAATCTTAGAAAAGAAACCTCCAACACTCTGAACAAGCTCTATATTTTATATCATTAGCGGACTATGCGCCTTCAATAATGCTAATCCTATCAGTACTGTGGAACCTCCTACAATCAGCTTTTCTCTGACATTGAAAACTGTGGTGTAGAATAGATTTTGTACTTGCTTTTCAATTCGAAGCGAAGCATACTCGAGTGCTGAATTTACCTCATCTCAAACACCTCAATCTCGGAATATTCTCTTCCCCATGACTTTCCTCTTCTCCCAGCGTATGAAATCCTTCTACATGACAAACCTAGAGATTCTCGCTCCAGTTAAAAAATCACTAATCAAAGTTTGAGAAAGCTCATAGTTGGAACGATTATTTATCAGACAGATCCATTGACTAATCTTTCTCTTTCCAACCCATCATAACAAATCCAAATCATAACATTTTCAAATCTCGAGGAATTAGCCACGTTTATAGGAACACATAGCCAAAGGTAATATTCCTCCAAGAAATTCAACTTCGCAGACGAGGACACTCCCAATCTTTGTATTTTTTCTCTTGGTTATAATGACAAAGTGAGAGCTGCATTTATCTGTGAATCGAATCCATATACCTTTGTACCTCTCAACGCAAACATATGCCCGCACGAAGAGGCTGCTCGTGTCGATTTTGATTCAAGTAGGACCAATTTTTGAGGATTTCAATCTAAATCATCCATTGAAGAGAGATTATATTTCGTTCTGAATGGCTAAGAGATTGAATGTAGAGAATACCTCTTGGTTGTGTGAATAGAAACTCAACTTTTGAACTCTTTTATACATACTTATAATTTAGATAAGTGCACTCACTTTTCAGTATTCTTGGACGAAACTCTTCCACCGTGGTCGTCGATAGAAGGTTGGCTAGAGTTCAGAGGTAAGACTTGAGTTTTTTGAGCATGCAGATGATGGTTATCGGTTTGATAGGCCTGTCAAAACCCGTTCGAGACTGTAATGTTTATTATGTATATGCCCAATATTTATTAACATTTATATTATCATGTTTATTATATATATATATATATATAATATATATATATATATATATATATATATATATATATATATATATATATATATATATATATATATATATTATTATATATTTTATGGGCAAAGGTCGTAGGCCTACCAATATCCACCAGAGTTGGGGAGCATTCGGAACCTGGTCGTTAATGGCCGACGTGACCCGATACAGGGCGTTTAAAAGTGTGCAAGTCAAAGGAAGTTGGGAAAAGAGATAATGGGACTGTGTTACAGACTTTACCAGTAGACTAAATATAAGATTGAGCATAGCGGTTAAGTCTGGGGTCGGAGAGTTGGACAGAGAAATTATGAGACTGTGTAGAAAGTCGTGTCGCACGGGCTCTTCTCAATGGAGGAGGTATGCGACGTGAGAGTTCAGAAGAGCAATTTCCCTTGGAATAGCGATAGAATAAAGAAAGTGGCGCAACAATTCGAAGTCAAGAAAGAGATTGGAGAGAGTTAGTAAGAGCGGGAGAGTTGATAAGACGAATAGCCTTAGACTCCACCTTTTCAAAAATAGCTGTATGTATGGAATCACCATAGATGTGCGAGGCGTACTCCATGCAGGGGCCAACAACAAACCTATACAGACAAGAAAATGGGGTGGCGTAAAAAAACCACGAAGGCGTCTCAGAATAACCAACCTATTAGAGGATTGTTTAGAGAGAGAGGTAATGTGATCTTTCCAAGAAAGATCACGAGAAAAAGAAACACTGAGAATATTGAGAACAGATGAAGGTTTGAGTTGAGTGTTTTCGAAGAAGATATCATAGTTATGTGGAAGATTGTGTCAAGTACAAAGATGGAGGAGTTGAGTTTTTGAGGCATTGAATACGACCATGTTTTTTTCTCCCATAATCTGAAATACGAGAAAGATCAGAGGTTAGTTGCTCCAAGGCTACCCTTCTTGAATCTATCAACTGCTGTTGGGAGGGACGTTTTTCAAATTGAAAGGAGTAGGGAAGAGTGGAGTCCTCAGCATAGGAGTGTATAGGAGACGAAGTAATATAGAGAAGATCATTGATGAGAATTAGAAAAAGAGTTGGGGATACAACTAGAGTTGTAAGTGAATAAAAAACGACGGTTTTTTATTTAAAAAAAACGTGTTTTTTTTTTTTTTTTTTTAAAAAAAACATGATGAATAAAAAACAACTGATTTTCCTGTTTTTTTTGTTTTTTTTGTTTTTAATGTTATTTTTCTTTATTTTATCAAATTTCTTAACTAATAAAGAATTGTAAACAGTATTTACCTATTTAATTATACTGTAAAAAATAAGTACCGTAGCTACATTAGAAATAAAAATGAAAAAACAAAAAAAAAAAATATGCCAAGTTTATTCAATATTACACTCCTTACCTTACCAGGAGTAAAAACTGAAGGATTTACATGAAATGAAAATGATCATATGAGAAATGAGTCATATGACTACAATGTATATCCTATTTACTTACAAAAATAAAGAAAATTGTAACTAGTAACTAGTATGTTAAGGCCCAACTAAAGTTACCAAATTTCTAAAGAACCATCAAGGGCCTCATTAAATTCCTGTTCTACTGCTTCTGCATCTGAATCCTCAGACCTATTTCCAATCATGGCCTCTACTGATAAATCTGATTCCTCATCCTCATATGCTATATTTGAGGAAGAGGAGTCAGACTCTGACTCAAAGCTATGGACAGAGGTGTCTTTAGATTTGGTTTTATCAGACTTCAATGTC
The DNA here is from genome assembly GCA_009176605.1 of Armadillidium nasatum. Classification (NCBI taxonomy): domain Eukaryota; kingdom Metazoa; phylum Arthropoda; class Malacostraca; order Isopoda; family Armadillidiidae; genus Armadillidium; species Armadillidium nasatum. Next base: position 25,211 of record SEYY01000722.1, read on the forward strand.
CTTACAGAGAAACCTGAGCTACCTGGCTGAGAACTCTGGCCGATAGTGTATGTGGTTTCAGTGTGATGAATTTGATTACTAGTTTGACCACTACCAACTTCTACATTAATTTGAGAACAGTTACCGGAAAACTCTGGTTGCTCCGTCTCTGTCAATTTCAGGTTATGACTTACAAATAATAGTTTTTCTGCATGTTCATTTGTGAGCCTGTTTCTTTTTTTTTGAATGGATATTTGCCTGTGCTGAGAAACTTCTCTCACATGCAGCTGAAATAGCAGGAAGGTCTAGAATTCGGGAGGCTACTTTTGATATCTCACAATGCTTGCACAAACCAATCCACCATGCTGTTGATGAAACATTGTTGGAAAGTGAAGCCCCTCTGACTGTAAAAATTTGCCAATTCTGCCATTACCTTATTTTCATCCACATCTAACATTTCCCTGCTCAAATTGTAGACCTTCTGAAATGCTTGAACCTGAAGAAAAATTATGAAATATTGTTTTAATTTGCTTGTATATTGTATTGTATTTATATGCATTTTTTTAAATAAAATATATATATATATATATATATATATATATATATATATATATATATATATATATATATATATATATATATATATATATATATATATATATATATATATATATATATATATATATATATATATATATATATATATATATATATATATATATATATATATATATATATATATATATATATATATATATATATATATATATATATATATATATATATATATATATATATATATATATATATATATATATATATATATATATATATATATATATATATATATATATATATATATATATATATATATATATATATATATATATATATATATATATATATATATATATATATATATATATATATATATATATATATATATATATATATATATATATATATATATATATATATATATATATATATATATATATATATATATATATATATATATATATATATATATATATATATATATATATATATATATATATATATATATATATATATATATATATATATATATATATATATATATATATATATATATATATATAATAATATGTATGAAAAAGGTTGATATGTGGTGGTATGTGCTTGAATAGAAATTACAGAATGCTTACATTTTCTGTTGGTGACAGATCTTTTCCTCTGTATCGAGGGTCAAGCAAGTTTGCTGCCAAGTGTATATTGCTTATGCAGAATGACATTCTCTTCTTTACAATATCCACAAAATCTGCCTCTTCTTTCTTGAAAAGAGGGGTCACTATTGATGTATTTTCAACTTCTTCAAGTATACTATTTAAGAATTGAATTACTGATGACAAATGAGGCTCATCTCCTTCCACAGTCTTTATGGTCTTGGCGATTGGCAAGAATAAGCGCTGGAAGCCTTCTACTTTCTCCCAAAAAAAAACTTCATTTAAGAGCTTTGTTACCCTAGGTTTGGTCAAAACTTTGGAAACTAATGGGTCATCATCAATAACCAACGATCTTAATGGCTGTTTATTTAACAGGAGGCTGTTCAAGCACTCTATATATGACCCCATCTGGAAAGGCAAGAAGCATTGCTATTGAAAAGGAAGAGTTTTATATAAATTAAGCATGCAAGAGCAAAACATTAAGAAGAGAGAACTTTGTTATAACTTTGCTTCCTTTTTCTTGATTTTGCTGTACTCTTACTCTCTTTCTGATTTCCCAAGTATTTCATCTTTATGTCATCACTGCATTTTTTGCAATTCAGTATATGTTGTTCTTTCCTTGATCCATTATTGGCTACCTCAGTGAAGCACAATCTGCAGAGTGCTCTTTTACCTTTATATGATTGATTGATTGATTGATAAAGAATAGACAGGTGTTTGTTTTCTTCCAGCCATTGTCAAAAAAATTTTCAAATTTATTTCAAATTTTACAGTATTTAATGTATATAACTTAATATATAATTAATTATTATCCTGTAACACTTGTTTCTGATAATAAACAAGGTAAATGATTAGTATTTAGTAGAATAGTATGATAAAATTTAAAGAAATTTAAAAAAAAAAAAAAAAAAAAAAAAAAAAAAAAAAAAAAAAAAAAAAAAAAAAAAAAAAAACCAGTTTAAAAAAAACACGTTTTTTAACAACTCTTAAACCCTTGAGGAACCACTATTTAGATTTATAGGAAGAACGGTGGCCGTCTACAAGAGCTGCTATAAAACGACCGGAAAGGAAATTAGAGAGAAGGTCACAGAGAGAAGGATAAATTCCAAAAGAAGGAAGTTTGGAAATTAAAGCTTTGTGCCAGACTCTATCAAATGTTTTCGATATTTCTTGCGCCACAGCAAAAGATTCACCGAAATCCCGAAGAGCGGAGGACCAAGAGTCAGAAAGTAGGGAAAGAATATCACCAGTAGAACGTTCTTTACGAAAGCCATACTGGCGATCAGAGATAAGATTAGAAGAATTGAGATGTTTATAGATCTTCCTGTTAAGGATATATTCCAAAACTTTAGAAAGAACGAAGGTTAAAGAAATAGGACGATAGTTAGAGGGTTGAGATGTGTTCCCTTCTTCGGCACAGGCTGAATGAGCACGTTTTCAGCAAGAAGGGAAGGTCGAAGTAGAAAGGCAAAGGCGAGATAGTTTATCAAGGCACAATGCAAGCTCGGAAGCACAAGTTTTTAGAATCGCAGGAGAAATACCACCAGGACCATACGCCTTCCTAGTGTTATAGCTCAGAGAGAGCAGAAATGACATCTTTAGAAGAAATTATATTATTAGGCATAAATTAGTTGGAGGGAGTTGAAGGAGGAGGAACAGCTCCGGAATCGTCTAGGGTAGAGCTAGAAGTAAAAGTTTGAGCGAAGAGTTCAGCTTTCGTAGAAGGTAAAATGGCAGTTGTGCCATCAGAATAAACTAGAGGAGGGAAGATGAAGAAGCAAAGTTGGAGTTGACATTTATTGCAAAATGCTAGAAAGGGCGAGAGAAAGAGGAACCAGAAAGATTATTGCATTTGCGGTGGAATAAAGAGTTTTTGGTATCTCGAAGAATAGATTTTGTTCGAATCTGGGATGAAATATAAGTTGAATGAGTTTAAGGAGTTTGAAGACGAAGGTAATCTCTGAAGGCAGCATCTCTGCGGCGGATAACGCGAGAACAAGTAGAATTAAACCAAGGTTTGTTAGGTTTAGTAGAAGGGAAAGAATATGGAATGTACCCCTCCATACCAGAGAGAATCACCTCGGTTATACGCTCAGCACACTCCGAGGGAACTCTCCGACGAAAGCAATAATCATTCCATGGGAAATCAGAGAAGTAAAAAGGCAAGTCAGACCAGTTAGCAGCACCGAAAACTACAAAAATCTCATGGCAGAAGGCGGGGGTCGTTCTTGCGGAAGACTTGAGGAGACAGAACAATATGCGGATATAAGGTGATCGGATGAACCCAGAGAGGAAAGAGTTTAACAGTATAAGGAGAAGGATAAGAGGTTAAGAAAAGATCAAGTATGTTTGGTTCATCACCAAAGCAGTCAGGGATACGGGTAGGGAGGTGCAAAAAACTGCTCAAGATTGTTCTGGATAGAAAAGTTGTAGGCGAGTTCACCGGCTGGATCATGATAACTAGATGAAAGCCATTGGCAGTGGTGAACATTGAAATCACCTAAAATGATGATTCCGGAGAAAGGAGAAGAAGATAGAATGTGCTCTATTTTTGAGTTTAAATAATCGAAGAATTTTTCATAGTCAGTACAATTAGGAGATAAATTGATAGAACAAATAAATTAAGTAGTAGAACAGCAAGAGAGCTTAAGACATAAAGTAGAGAATTCAGGAGACTTCAAATTAGAGACACGAGAGGAAATAACATCATTCCGCACTTATTCGTAACAACCGCCTTTGGCAGAAAATTGAGGATAGAGACAGTAGGAGGTAACAGAATAAGGTTTGCTGTCAGCACACTCAAGCACCTGAGTATCGGTTAGAAACAAGAGATGATGTTCAGAAGAAGAGAGATGGTGTTTAACAAAGTTGAAATTATAAAAAAGACCGCGAATGTTGTAGAAATTAATGAAAAAAGAAAACCGTGCACCGGGGCAAGCCGGACGCCGGGTCATGGCTGCACCATCTCCATCATCGGAGGCCACCAACTCGAAATTGATGATGGGTGGATGAGGAGCATTCTTTGGATGCCGCCCCTCTAATCATCAACGAGGCAGCACTAATTTTCGCCATTTTGTTTTTTGTTTTGTTTTATAAAGGTAATGTAGGAGCAAGCTCTTGTAAATTTGTGGGAACCTGTGAAGTATTGGGGGGGAGAGGTAGTGGGAACATAGACACTCCAGTGTGAGGAGAAGATACACTAGAGACCCCTGAGAAGGTGAAATGCGAAAAGGAACAAACCAAAGGGCAAAGGAGTGAAACGGAATGGTCTAGCCCATCCTATTACTCCGTGGGTTATGCCCAATGGGGGGTACATGTATCGCTTCGGACGGAGTAGGAGTAGGGGAGCAATTTTGAAGAGAGCTTAGGTTAAGATGTGGTGAGATAAAAGAGAGTCTGTTGACGGAGAGGAGGCGGAATGGGAAGGTTAAGGGAATCTTTGGTAGAAAGTGCAAAGAATATTTGTGGGAAAAGTGAATGGTGGTGTGAGGAGATGAGTATTGTCGTGAGGGATAAAAAGATAGCTTTTGAAAAATTTTTTGGTACAAATAGGATAGAGGAATCGGGAGGCTTATAAAAATAAAAAGAGGATTGCTAAAAGAAAGGTAAGAAGAGCGAAAGAAAGAACAGATATAAAATGGGGTAATAAAATAGTGGAGGGATTTAGAGAAAGGAATAAGCTGTTATGCAAGGAGGTGAATAAGGTAAGGAATAAAGGGAAGGTGAGAGGAGGTGGGATAAAGGGCTTAGACAGAGAAATAAGACTGGAAGAAAAGGAGGTTTTAGCAAGATGAATGGAATTTATTTTAGTAGGTTGTTAAGTGTGAAGGGAGGTAGGAGTGATGAGGAATAGGGAAGATATGGTGGATGAGTCTGAGGGGGGAATCCTTACAGAAGTAATAGGTAAAGCTTTGAGGAAAGGGAAAAGAGATAAATCTACTGGTTTGAATGTAATAAGTGGAGAGATGTTGCTGGAAGGGGGTGTGAATGTGGTATAATGGATGTTAAGATTATTTAATTTAAGTTTGACAACATGTATGAAACCACAAGATTGGCAGGATGCATGTGTGGCTCCTTTATATAAAGGTAAGGGTGATAAGTTTACTTAGCGTTGTGGGGAAAGTGTATGAAAGAATTTTATTGAATAGGGTAGGGATGGATGGGTTATTAGGAGAGGAACAGGGGGGTTTCAGAGAAGGAAGGGGTTGTATGGATCAGATTTTTACATTAAGAATGATTGAAGAGAAAAGTAGAGATAAAAAGAAGGATGTGTACATGTGCTTTATGGACCTGGAAAAAGCTTACGATAGGGTAGACAGGAATAAACTGTGGGAGGTCCTGAGTGAGTATGATATTGATGAGAAAGTACGGGAAGGTATTAGAGTATATATATATCTATACATATATATATATATATATATATATATATATATATATATATATATATATATATATATATATATATATATATATATATATATTCATAAAATATATCGGAATAGCAGGGCATGTGTGAGAGTGAACAGAAAGAGACTGAGTTTTTTATATAAATAATGGTCTGAGACAGGGTTGTGTAATGTCTCCGGGGTTATTTAATTTATTTATTAATAAAGTGGTTGGTAAATTGAATAGGGTAGGGAAAGGGGTAAGAATGAGGGAACAAGATGGTATGGGATGCAAATGTGCTGATGTATGCGGATGATGTGGTACTTTTGGCTGAAACACATGAAAATTTGAAAGAATTGGTGGATGAGTTTGTAAAGGGTTGTGATGATTTGGGTTTAAGAGTAAATGCGGGAAAAAGTAAAGTGCTGTGGATGAAAAATGGGGAGGGAAGAGAGAGGGGTGTGGTTGTAGGAGATGATTTACAAATTAAAGTAGGTAGGGAGAAATTGGAGATAATCACTTTATTTAAGTATCTGGGGGTGATTAATGGAGATGCTGATGTTAGTATGAGTGATGAAGTTGGTCATAAAATAAAGAGAATGGGAGAAGGTGCTTAGGTGGCTTTGAAGGATATTTGAGATAAAGGAAGGTTACCAAGGGAGGTTAAGGTGAGAATGTTTGAGGGATGTTCTCTACCGGTGGTTATGTATGGGAGTGAAGTATGGAGGTTGAACGCTACAATGAGAAAAAAAATTTGAAGTTTCGAAATGAAAGGTCTGAGAGCGGTTTGTTTAGTTGGTAAAAGAGATAGAGTCAGGAATGCTATAATAAAAGAAATGTGTGGATGGAGAAAGAGCTTGGTTGATAGAGCTGAGCAAAGTAAGCTGAGATGGTTTGAACATGTTTGAAGGATGAATGTAGAGAGAATGGCTAAAAAGGTATTTATTTGTTTCAGAAGTGGAGGGTGTAAGAGATAGTAGAGATAGATAGGTAAGTTGGATGAGTAATATCAAGGACCTGTTAAGGGATAGAGGGAAGAATTGGAAGAAGGGTGTGCGGTTGACAGAGGATAAGATGAAAGGAAAAGATTGGTGAAGGGATGAGTTTTTATATGGATGTGGCCTGCGATAGACACCACCCCACGATTGTGCGAAAGCTTAATGTAAGTATAATATATATATATATATATATATATATATATATATATATATATATATATATATATATATATATATATATATATATTATTTCTCCTCCGGTGGGTAAAGGCCGGAGACCTACCAAATTCAACCGGAGTTAAAAACACTATTCTGGTCGATAGTGGCCGACGTGTCCAGATACACGGCCTTTGAAAGTATGCAAGTCGAAGGAAGTTGGGAACTCAAATAAAGGGTGTGTGTTCCAGACTTCACCAGTAGAGCATATGTAAGATTGAGCATAACTGTTAAGTCTAGGGTCGGAGAGTTGGACAGAGAAAGGATGAGACTGTGTAGAATGTCTTGTCGCACGGGCTCTTCTCAAAGGAGGAAGTATGCGTCGAGAGAGTTAAAAAGAGCAGTCTCCGTTATAATAGCGATAGTATAGAGAGAGTGACGCAACAATTTGACGGGCAGAAAGAGATTGCAGAGAGTTAGTAAGAGCAAGAGAGTTGAAGAGACGAGATGACCTAGACTCCACCTTCTCAAGGAGAGCTGCATGAGTGGAGTCACCCCAGATGTGTGAAGCATACTCCATACAGGGACGAACAACAGCCCTATACAGATCAAACATCTGGGATGGCGTGAAGTAATTCTGAAGGCGCCTCAGAACACCCAACCTCTTAGAAGCTTATTTAGAGAGAGAAATAAAGTGATCTTTCCAAGAAAGATCACGAGAAAAAGAAACACCTAGAATATTAAGAACAGGTAAAGGTTTAAGTTGTGTTTTTTCGAAGAAGATATCTTAGTTGTGTGGAAGATTGTTTTGAGTGAAGAGGTGGAGGAACTGAGTTTTTGATTCATTGAAAACAACCATGTTTTCTCTGCCCCAATTTGAAATACATGAAAGATCAGAGGTTACCCTTATTGAGTCTATTAACTGCTGTTGAAATGGACGTCTGTCAAACTGAAAGGAGTAATGAAGTGTGGAGTCATCAGCACAGGAGTAGATAGGAGATGAAGTAATAGAAAAAGATCATTAATATATATATATTATATATATATATATATATATATATATATATATATATATATATATATATATATATATATATTATATATATATATATATATATTCAAAAAAATATTTGAATTTTGAATTCCATTGACTGAAAATTTTGGTGGGGTGCCAGCCGAACTGTTTGAGTGTTGGCCAGGCCCTCCCCACTTTTAAGCTGATTCTGGTAGGTTGAATACGAAAAGATGTTCCAGGTTCATCAGTTGTATTTTCAGACACTATCTTGTTATATATTCTTCCATCATGTTCTTTTATATTTACAACTAAATTGCTTGCTGTACTTTTGGCAATTCCAAGATATTGACCTTCAATAAAAACGACCTTTACATCATCATATTAGACTCAAAGATTGCCCTTCTTGCCATGAAAAAACAGATCTCCAAGAAACTCATCTGTTTTCTTAATCCAAAAGCACCATAGCAGTCTCTACACTGAAGGAGGGTTACGGAATTTTACTTTATCCCTTCTCATATTGGGATCCCTAGAAATGAACAGGAGGACAGGTCAACTATCCAGGTAGCTACATCAAGGAAGATTGATACACCATTCTTATTCTTGGACTTACGAAGTTGACTCATACCTGCTAATAACCATCACCCATAAAAAAAATTTAATAAGGTTCTATGATAAAGCCAACGGGTTACCATAAAACCCCATATAATCAAACCCGATAGGTTCCTATTACATAACCAAGGGTGTCTATGGTATTTTTGCTATCAGGTATTGCTTAGGGTTCATAAGGAATTTATCATTGGTTTATATGAAGCAAATCTTTTATCCTTTATAGAAAAATCTATAGAGAACCAATGAATCCCACAAAAAAACTACGTAAAATTAAAATATATAAACTATCGGCAATTATGGATATTTTCTCTGCTAGGACAACAATACAATTTATATGTACAGTCTAACAGTCAATTATATATCTCATTTGATTGAATATGGAATTTAAATTATATTACTTATTTTCTATACGTCAGAAATGAAGTAGGTCGCGCCATCTGTTGTGTTTGAAACGTACTCTTGAAGATCACCGGACTGGAGGCGAACCATTAACCATCATGTGCCTTTTTTATCCCTTAACTTATTGCGCCATGAAGTTTCTTTCCTACGCGTTCGTTGTAAAAAAAAAATTTCTTTCAAACTTTTGCAGATGTATTTTTTTAAAATTATTTATTACTTGAATTTGTTTCTTATATATATATATATATATATATATATATATATATATATATATATATATATATATATATATATATATATATATATATATATATATATATATATATATATATATATATATATATATATATATATATATATATATATATATATATATATATATATATATATATATATATATATATATATATATATATATATATATATATATATATATATATATATATATATATATATATATATATATATATATATATATATATATATATATATATATATATATATATATATATATATATATATATATATATATATATATATATATATATATATATATATATATATATATATATATATATATAATAATATATATATATATATATAAGAGAGAGAGAGAGAGGAACCCTATTGGTAACGATAGAAATTCCAACAGGTGTAACTTTTGTGCGTACATAAGTCAGACTTTATAAAGCAATAGGTTATTTTCTTATGAGACTCATGCCATTACAATTACAATTTTTGACTATATGCCGAAAAAACCTATGTGACCTACTTTGTTTCCAATGATGAACATAGAGTACCATAAAACCTACAACAAAACCTATGGACATTTTTTATAGGCACGCTGTCCTTCAGAGAGTTTAAAAGAATCCCGATAGCAATACTGGAGGTAAGACACCCATTGAGTCTTTTGACGAAGACCTTTTTAGGTAGCTGGTCTTTAGCATGCCAGATAACCATGACCAGACTAAGAATCTGCGAAACACATCACACACATGGTTATTACATGTCGAGAAAAATTCCCAGATCTTTCATTTTTGCCAGTTTTAAGATTCCCTTCCACTTTCCTATAACCTGGTGTGATGTACTACCTTAACGACCTCTAGACATTAGTTCTTCCTTGCTTTACGAGCCGTTCCCTTATGAAGATAATCTTGCATAAATTCTGTCAGACCTTTCCAATTTTCACTAAAACTTTATTTTTGCCTTTTCGGGAAATGACCTACCAAATTTAAGATTAATTACACATGAATAAAGATGTAAGTGAAAACAATGACCTATTTTTTAAAGTTTTTTTTTTACCAAATGATATATTGATTTAATAGTTTAAACTGATTTTTATTGCTTAGATGTTTTACTGTTTTTGAATTTTATTGTTTAGTGATTTATTTACTAATTAGCCTTCAAAATAGGCTTTTCTCCTTATAATTGTATTTTATAAATAATTGGTTTCATAGGAGCAAGAATACACAGAGGCACTCATATGAATCATTTAGAGTATAAACAAAAAAGTATAAATAAACAATGCTACTATCCAAAAATACTCGTAGACTACATGAAAAATTTGAACAAATTAAGAACTGCTGCCAGACTTTTATAAAATCAACCAGTGGTCTTTGAGAAAATACATTGAATTGAAAAAAATTCTACTATGACAAAATAATCATAAGCTTTGCTACATGCATTTGCAGACCTTAACAATTAACTTTTGACAGTTATTTGTAATTTAAAGGTAAACTTTTAATGTTATTTTAATTTTTAAATGAATCTATATTTTTATTTAAAAATGTGTTCAACAGCTAAGTATTGCACAAATAAAAGTACAGTTAATACACTTTTAACACAAAATTCAGCAATTCGGTTACTTGCTTTACTTAATCTAATAACCAGGTGAGTGTTATATTTTAAAAGTTTTAAGGAATTATTTAAAAGGCTGCACTCGAGAATGATTCGAAAGGTTTTATGGAAAATTTCGAAATTTTATGAAATTTTTAATATATAAACATTGTAATAGTTCATATATGAAACATAGTGCCTTCAAAAACACGTAAGGTGAAGAAAATCGAAATAGAGCTGTAGATTTTATCGTTTAACGTTTAAATAAATTATACAAAAAAAATAAATCTTAATATATCCTAAGTTATAAGAGTACAAATGTAGGGAGTGAGAAGTCGAAGCAGAAGTAGGATTAAAATTGCTTACTTCTGAATGTGAAGATGGTAAATTTTTTACTATCTCTTTATCACTGAATATCATGACAATAACAGAGATAGAGGCGATCGCCCACTTTAAATAAAATAATATGAAAACTTCTCAATTACATTTTTCCCAATAAAGTATCTTTCCTTCAAGGAGATGCAAGAAAGTCTGATTCTTCTTTTGAAATTGATAAAATCCCTGACAAGGTATTTCAAATTTTTGTATGCGAAAAGTACTGATTCTGTGCTCGTATCTAGTTCGTATCGAGACAATGAAAGAAAATCGGATAAATCTGCTATTGCACCTCTATAAATATCTATTTCATTATCTATGGAGTAGATCTCATCTTGGGAGAGAACAGATAAAAATGGTGTTTCATCAAACAGTATAAATCTAACAACTGAATGCAAGTTGAGAACTTAATTTTGTGTTTATATTTTTAAAAAAATAAAATAAAAATATAAGAAAATCTTTTCGCCTCCTTCAATTCCTTAACAATTTAGAAGTCATTAAGATTTTTTTTCTTCAACTAGTCACCCAATCTACTTGTATATCCAAGTATGATGAGATTCTCATCATTTGTCTTGGATACGTAGTTGAAAATTCCAAATATAGTCTGTATTTAATTTTTATATCTGTTGTAGTATTTGATATTGTGATATAGTTACAACAGACAGCAAAAAAAAAAATCTATTTCATTTTTCCATTCTGTTGCTATTTCAATAAATTTGGATATTTATTTATTAGCATTTATTAGTAATTGATAGTTGTTAGTACTTCTAGATAGGAGAAAAGTTTGATAAAGAAATATTAAAGATGAATTTTAAGATAAAAATAAAAATAATGTGAAATTGAATATTAATTATGAATATTAATTACATTTTTATTTAAAAAAATGGCTTCATATCAAAATCAATTTTTTGTTATGAAAATAAAAGTATTTTCAAAATAAGCGAATAAAAGACTTTTGATGATACTAAAATTATTTGTGATGAAGATTTAATATCGACTGATCATTATAAATAATTAAAAGAATAGGAATATATAATCAATTATATTTTATATAAATGCTACATAAAATTAAATTTTATTTCATATAGAGTCAAGTCGAAGCTGCTCGAATTTCAAGTAATCTAGACAGTCCTGAAGGAGGATTTGACGCCCTAATGCAAGCGATGGTGTGCGAAGAGAAAATCGGTTGGAGGGAAAATGTTCGAAAAATTATTATATTCTCCACGGATGCTCTTCCTCACAGCGCAGGCGATGGAAAGGTAAATTCAGATATTTATATACCATGTCAGGTTGATATATATATATATATATATATATATATATATATATATATATATATATATATATATATATATATATATATATATATATATATATATATATATATATATATATATATATATATATATATATCATATATTCACGAGGGGAAGTCAAAAAGTTTGAGTAAAAAACAAAACAAAAAAGAATTTTTTTAATAAACGTACATAAACATAATACATCCAAGTCAATACACTTTTGAAGGAGATTGTCCAAACCGTTTAACCCCTTCTGAAGAGTGTTTCTCCTCTCGTTTTGAACCAGTCTGGTACAGAGTGTATGTTACTTTATATATATACATATATATATATATAATATATATATATATATATATATATATATATATATATATATATATATATATATATATATATATATATATATATATATATATATATATATATATATATATATATATATATATATATATATATATATATATATATATATATATATATATATATATATATATATATATATTTTTTATTTTTACAACTGCTCCTAGGAAGGGTCTAAGACCCTGTCAGCGGGGCCAGCACTCTTTTCCATTTCCCTCCTGTCTTCTAACACTATCTCCTCCATCAGTTCTTGCATAGACGGTATTCGATGTCTTCTCAAAGATTCTTCCACTGAGTCCTTCCATCTCTTCCTAGGTCTTCCTTTCGGTCTTACTCCTGCCGGTCTCCACTCCCACCTCCTCTTGGCTACTCTCCCCTCCTCCATCCTCTCCAAGTGTCCCCACCACCTCAATCTGGCTGCGTCCATTTTATTTAGCATAGCTTTCACACCGACCTCTTCTCTTATTCTTTCATTTCTCAATCTGTCTCTCCTTGTCTTTCCTATTATCGTTCTTAATACATACATCTCCACCGACTGTATTCTACTCTCCTCTCTTCCCGTCATACTCCATGTCTCAGCTCCATAAAGTAGTATTGGGGTTAAAACACTTTCAAAAATCACTTTTTTCACCTCCACTCTCATTTGTTTATCTTTCAGTATGGGATACACTGCTCTTACAGCTCCTCCGTATTGAGCTATCCTATTTGTGATTTCTTGTCTATTCCCTTCATCACCTCCGAATATACCCCCCAAATACTTATATCTTTCCACTTTCTTTATCTCAATTCCATCTATTAATACCCTCAACTCCTCTCCTCCCACCTCTCTGCCTACTTCCATGATCTCCGACTTTTCTGTATTCATACTTAGACCTGCTTCTCTGAGCCTATTCGCAAAACTTATCATCACATCTCTCAGTTTATCCCCATCCTCACTCCAACATGCTAAATCATCTGCGTACGCTAAGATATCACCGTCTAGATCTTGTACATCTTCCTTGACCTTTCTTATCACAACATCCTAATATGGTATGAATAGAATTGGAGACATCACGTTTCCTTTGTTTCACACCAGTTTTCACCTCAAACCATTCTTTATTCTCATATTCTGTTCTTACATTGTATTTGTTATTCTTATACAAACTTTCTACAGCCCTTCTTAGTTTTTCACTCACTGCATACTCCCTCTCCAGCACCCTTCCACAGTCTCTCCCTTGGCACCGAGTCGAAGGCTTTTCTCAAATCTATAAACGCTATGTGTACACTTTTATTAAATTCCCACACCTTTTCCAACGTAATTCTCAGAGCGAACAAGAGATCTGTCGTGCTTCTGTTCTTCCTGTATCCATACTGTTCTTCCCCCAATTTGGGCTCTACCAACCATTCTCAGTCTTCTTTCCAATATCCTCTCGTATGTTTTTGCTAAGTGGTCTAATAATGTAATCCCTCTATAATTGTTGCAGACTCCAGGATCTCCTTTTCCTTTATATATCGGAACCACAATTGCTTTTCCCCAGCCCTCCGGCACTTCGCTCTCGTTCCAACATCTGTTCAACATATTCAAAATTACTTCTTTCATTTTCTCTCCTCCCTCTTTTATGAGTTCTATGGGTATTTCATCCTCCCCTGGTGCCTTACCGTTCTTCATTGCTCCTAAGGCTACTTCCAACTCCTCTCTGGTGATCTCTTCTTCCTCCTCTTCCTCTCCCTCCTCCATCTTCTCTCCCACTCCTCCTCCACATCATTCACGTTCAACAGCTCTCTAAATTGTTCAGTCCATCTTCCGTTTATATCCGTTGGTCTCACCAAAATTTCACCCTGCTTATCCTTGATATTAACTCCTTTTCCTCTTTGACCCTCTATATGTTTTTGCCAATCTAAAGATCTTCTTCTTTCCTGTTCTCAAATCCTCCATCATCTCTTCAGCCTCCCTACTAGCTGCTTCCTCCTTTGCTCTTCTTTTCACCCTCTCTGCTTCATTCCTGGCTTCTACATACAACTCTCTCGTCTGTGCTGTCCTGTTTTTCAGCCATCTTCTCATCATGACTGTTTTCCGTAATATTGCTTCCCTCACCTCCTCCCTCCACCACTTCGTGTGCCTTTTCCTCGTTCCTCCCATCCATCTTCTACCTAGTGTCTCCTCTGCTACTCTTCTCACTGTTTCTTGAATCTCCGTTATCTCTCCCACTTCCTCCATTTGTTCCAGATTTTCCCTTACCTTTTTCAATATATTCTCTTTTCTTTCCATTCTCTTTCAGTAATTCTACCTTAAAAACACTTCTCTTTTCTTTATTCTGTATTCTCTCCATCTTTATTCGTATATCTGTCACCACTAATCTATGGTCTGAATCCATTGATATTCCTGTAATGACCTTCACATTCTTTACCATCTTGCTATCTGTTGATATTATATAGTCAATAATGGATTTTTGATCGAATT
>SEYY01000722.1:40366-47866 GCA_009176605.1 Armadillidium nasatum
CCAGTTGCTTGCTCAATATAGGGGTGTTGTTCGCCCCTGTATGGAGTATGCTTCACACATCATGGGTGGTTCCACTCATACAGCTCTCCTGGAAAAGTGGAGTCTAGAGCTTTTCGCCTTATCAACTCTCCTGCTCTCACTAATTCTCTCCAATCTCTTTCTGCCCGTCGAAATGTTGCGTCACTCTCTCTATACTATCGCTATTACAATGGACACTGCTCTTCTGAGCTCTCTCGTCGCATACCTCCTAAATTAAGAAGGGTTCGTGCGACTCGTCTTTCTACACAGTCTCATCCTTTCTCTGTCCAACTCTCTTACCCCAGACTTAACCGCTATGATCAATCTGACATATACTCTACTGGTAAAGTCTGGAACACACTTCCTTCATCAATTTTCCCAACTTTCTATGACTTAGGCACCTTCAAAAGCCGTGTATCAAGTCATGTCGGACTTTGATTTGACCATGTTCCCGACTTTACCCCCAGCTCTGGTGGAACATTAGTAGGCCTCTGGCCTTTGCCCAACAGAGGTGAAAAAAAAATATATGGTGTGCAAAATTTAACGGTAAAGCAATATATATATATATATATATATATATATATATATATATATATATAATATATATAATATATATATATATATATATATATATATATATGGGTGTAATGTGGCAGTAGGCCAGTATCCCACGGCAACGTTCCATCTATCGATTAGGCCTGTATCACACGGCAACGTCGATCGTTCAGTTTATGATAAGCCCAACTAAGTACGTTAGAAAACTGAATAATATTATAGTAATAATTAGAATAATAACAACAATAATAGAAATAATAATAATAATAATAATAATAATAATAATAATAAGTAAAAATAAAAGTTAAATAATAATAAAAGAAATGTCAAAAAATTTGCATTGATATATCGATGTTTCGATATATTGATATTTCCATATATCGAAGGTCAGACAACTTCTTAACCTACTATATATATATATATATATATATATATATATATATATATATATATATATATATATATATATATATATATATATATATATATATATATATATATATATATATATATATATATATATATATATATATATATATATATATATATATATATAATTTTTTTTTTTTTACCTCTGATTGAGAAAAAGCCAGCGTCCTACAAAAATTTCCACCAGAGTTAGGGGAAAAGTCGAAAACCTGGTCAAATTAAAGGCCGACGAGACCTGATGGACAACGTTTGAAGGTGTGTAAGTCATGGGAAATTGGGAAAATAGATAAAAGAAGTGTGTTCCAGATTTTACCAGTAGGGTACATGTAAGACTGAGCATAACGGTTTAGTCTGGAATCAGAGGGTTGGATAGAGAAAGGATGAGACTGTGTAGAAAGACGAGTCGTACGAGCCCTTCACAATGGAGGAGGTATGCGACGAGAGAATTCAGAAAAGCAGTGTCCATTGTAATAGCGATAGTATAGAGAGAGTGGAGAGAGTGAGGCAACAAATCGACGGGCAGAAGGAGACTGGAGAGAATTAGGGACAGCAGGAGAGTTGATAAGACGAAAATCCCTTGACTCCACCTTCTGAAGGAGAGCTATATGATTGGAACCACCCCAAATGTGTAAAGAAAACTCCATACATAGGCGAATAACACACTTATACAAAACAAGCAACTGGGGTGAAGTGAAGAAATACCAAAGGCGCCTCAGAATACCTAGCCTCTTACATGCTTGTTTGGAAAGAGAAGTAATGTGATCTTTTCAAGAAAGATCACAAGATAAAGAGCACCAAGAATATTATTGAGAGATGAAGGTCTGAGTTGAGGGTTTTCGAAGAAGATATAATAGTTGTGTGGAAGATTGTGTCGAGTAGAGAGATTGAGGAATTGAGTTTTGGTGGCATTGAAAACAACCATATTTTCTCTGCCTAAAATAGAAATGCAAGATAAATCAGAGGTCAACTACTCCAAGGCTACCATCCTTACGTCTTTTAACTGTTGTTGAGAGGGATGCCTTTCAAATTGAAAAGAGTAAATGAATGGTGGAGTCATCAGCATAGAGGTATAGAGGTAGATAGTTGACCAAGTAATAGCCAGAAGGTCATTAATTAAAATATTGAAAAAGTGTTTTGGATATTGCAGATCCTGAGAACACATCATTATTGTGGAAGGCTTGAAACGATGGACGTTTACAGAAGCATTGAAGAGACAGAAAAAGATTTAAAGGATGATGAACGTTTAACAACAAGAATAAGAAGTTAGAAAAAAGATCAATTATGTTGGATCACAAGACGGTCAGGGACACGGGTAAGGAGGTGCACCAATCAGAAAGAAGGTCACAGAGAGAAGAATAGATTCCGAAAGAGGGAAGTTTAGAAATCAAAGCTTTGTGTCAGACTTTATCGAAAATTTTCGCTAGGTCTAGCGCAACAGCAAAATGTTTACCAAAATGCCGAAGAGCGGAGGACCAAGAGTTAGGGAGAAGGGAAAGAAGATCCCCAGAACAGAGTTTGTTATGAAAGCCATACTGGAGATCAGAGATAATATTTGAAGAATTGAGTTGTCTAAAAATCCTTCTGTTAAGAAAAGATTGGAAAACTTTAGAAAGAACGGAGTTTAAAGAAATGGGACTGTAGTTAGATTAGAGGATTGAGAGGGGTCATTCTTCTTCGGTAGTGGCTGAATGAGCGCACGTTTTCAAAAAGAAGGGAAGGATGAAATAAACTGACAAAGACGAAATAGTTTACCAAGCAAGGGGAAAGTTCGGAAACACAAGTTTTGAGAATCACAGGAGATATACCATCAGGACCGTACGCCTTCTTAGTGCTAAGCTCAGTGAGAACAGAAATGACGTCTTTAGAAGAAATTACAATTTGAGGCATAAACAAGTTGGAGGGGGTTGAAGGACTAGGAACAGCTCCTGAATCGTCTAAGGTTGAATTAGAGGCAAAAGTTTGACCGAAGAGTTCAACTTTAGAGGAAGGTAAAGTTGTATTGTACCATCAGAAGATATTAAAGGAGGAAAAGAGGAAGAAGCAAAGTTAGAGTTGAGATTTTTTGCAAAATGCCAGAAAGAACGTGAAGAAGAGGAACCAGAAAGATTATTGCATTTTGAAAGGAGAAAGGAGTTTTAGTGTTACGAGAATAGATTTTGCACGATTCCGGGATGAAATATAAGTTGAATGAGTGTTTGGAGTTTGAAGACGACGGTAATAATGCAGCATCCCTGTGGCCGATAGCACGAGAACAAGCAGTTAAACCAAGGTTTGTTAGGTTTAGTAGAAAGGAAAGAATATGGAATGTACGCCTCCATGCCAGAGAGAATCACCTCGGATATGCATTCTGCACACTCCGAAGGACCCCTCCCATGGAAACAATAATCATTCCATGGAAAATCAGAAAGTACAACCGCAAGTCAGACCAGTTAGTGGTTCCAAAATGCCAGAAACGTCTCTTTGCCGAAGGAAGTGGTCGTTCATGCAGAAGCATTGAAGAGACAGAAAAAGATACAGTGATAAGAAAGTGATCAGATGAACCAAGAGGAGGAAGGGGTTTAACAGTATAAGGAGAAGAATAAGAAGTTAGAAAAAGATCAATTATGTTGGGCTCATCACCAAGGCGGTCAAGGACACGGGTAAGGAGGTGCACCAACTGCTCAAGGTTGTTCGGAATAGAAAATTAGTAGGCGAGTTCTCAAGGTGGATCATGAGAACTAGATGAAAGTCATTGGAGGTGGTGAACATTGAAATCACCTAAAATGATGATTTCGGAGAAAGGAGAAGAAGAAAGAATATGTTCTATTTTGGAGTTTAGTCGAAGAATATTGGATAGTCTGTAGAGTTAGTAGTTACGTAGACAGAACAGATAAATTTAGTTGTAGAGTTGTGATAAAGTTTAAGCCATAAAGTAGAGAATTCAGAAGACTCCAAATTAAAGAAAAGAGAACAGACAGCATCTGCCTTTGGTTGAAAATTGAGGATAGAGACAGTAGGAGGAAGAGGAAATAGAGAAGGGCTGGCTGTCAGAGCACTCAAACACCCGAGATTCAATTAAGAGCAAGAGATGAGGTCTAAAAGCAGAGAGGTGGTGTTCGACAAAGCGGAAATTAGAAAAGAGACCGCGAATGTTGCAGAAGTTAATGAAAAAGGAAGATCGTGCACCAGGGAAATTCGGCATAGAGGTCTTGGTGGCACCAACCCCATCACCGGAGACCACTAACTCCCAAGTGGGGATGAGGGAAGGAGTAGATGAGGAGCATCTCCAATGCAGTTTTATTTTCGCCATTTTGTTGTCATTTTAAAGGTAATGTACGAGTAAGCGCTTGTAAATTTGTGGAAATGTGAGAAAGGATTCGCGGGAAGGAGAAGTGGGAATATAGGCACTCCAATGTGAGACGAGGGTACACTAGAGACCCTCTGAGAAGGTGAAACGCGAAAAGGAACGAACCAAAGGGCAACAGAGTGAAACGGAATGGCCTAGCCCATACTATCACCCTTTGATTAAGCCCAATGAGGGTACTTTTATCGCTTCGCACGAGACTACGTCCTCCATATATATATATATATATATATATATATATATATATATATATATATATATATATATATATATATATATATATATATATATATATATATTATATATATATATATATATATATATATATATAATATATATATATATATATATATATATATATATATATATATATATATATATATATATATTATATATATATATATATATAAAGGGTGGTTAAATTTTAGGGCCGATGTTGATTTTGAATAAAACACAAATTACTTAGGAATTTATTGTCATTTCTTTTTATTATGATAATATGGTATGGTTCAATTATGTATGGAACAAAATATCGGCCAAATGGCCGCCGCGACCTCGGCGGCACACCTCCATCCGATGGTCCAAATTTTCGATGACGCTGAGGCATAATTGGGGTTCTATGCCGTTAATGTGCCGAATTATCTCATCCTTTAGCTCTTGAATTGTTGCTGGCTTATCGACGTACACCTTTTCTTTCAAATAACCCCAAAGAAAGAAGTCCAACGGTGTCAAATCACATGATCTTGGCGGCCAATTGACATCGCCACCACGTGGCCATTGAATTTGTCGCGCAAAATAGCCATTGTTTCGTTAGCTGTGTGGCAAGTGGCACCGTCCTGTTGAAACCACATATCGTCCACATCCATACCTTCCAATTCGTGCCATAAAAAGTTCGTTATCATCTCACGATAGCGAACACCATTCACAGTAACTGCCTGACCGGCCTCATTTTGGAAAAAATACGGCCCGATGATGCCGCCAGCCCATAAACCACACCAAAAAGTCACTCTTTGTGGTGTGCATTGGTTTTTCGACAATCACTCTTGGATTAGCATTCGCCCAAATGCGGCAATTCTGCTTATTAAAGAATCCACTGAGATGAAAATGTACCTCATCACTGAAGATGATTTTAATCGAAAATTGATCATCCACTGTTAGCAATTTCTTGCCACCATTCTGAACATTGACGACGTTTTGTATGGTCAAGAGGCTTTAGTTCTTGAGTCAATTGCACCTTGTAAGCGTTTAAATGCAAGTCTTTATGCATAATGTTCATCAACGACGAGCGTGAGAGGTGCAATTGTTGGGCACGACGACGAGTTGAAGTGGATGGCTCCTCAGCCACACTATCGCGAACAGCAGCAATATTTTCTGCAGTACGAGCTGTACGAGCATGCACTGGTCTTTTCAAATCTCCTACAGACCCGGTTTGCTCAAATTTTTTCACGATTTTTCCGATTGTACGCACATTTGGACGATTAAATTGACCAAAAAAATCACGAAGTGCACGATATGCATTTTGATTTGAACGCCCATTTTCATAATAAGCCTGAATAACTTTAACACGTTGCTCCATTGTGTATCTTT
The DNA here is from genome assembly GCA_009176605.1 of Armadillidium nasatum. Taxonomy (NCBI): domain Eukaryota; kingdom Metazoa; phylum Arthropoda; class Malacostraca; order Isopoda; family Armadillidiidae; genus Armadillidium; species Armadillidium nasatum. Next base: position 46,299 of record SEYY01000722.1, read on the forward strand.
CCATGGTTCAAATTGAGTAAGTCTGAAATTGAAAAAAGTCAAATGAAATGCAGTAAAAAACTTGACGTTTAGGTGTGGTTCACATTCAACATCGGCCCATACAATTTAACCACCCTTTATATATATATATATATATATATATATATATATATATATATATATATATATATATATATATATATATATATATATATATATATATATATATATATATATATATATATATATATATATATATATATATATATATATATATATATATATATATATATATATATATATATATATATATATATATATATATATATATATATATATATATATATATATATATATATATATATATATATATATATATATATATATATATATATATATATATATATATATATATATATATATATATATATATATATATATATATATATATATATATATATATAATATATATATATATATATAAATATATAATAAAAAAAATTTTCCATGAATAGTTTGAATTTTTTTTTTTTTTTTTTTTTTTTTTTTTTTTTTTAAGAGGTGTTAAAATAATTTTATTTTGTAATTAATAATTGAAAATAGAAGAGTTAGTAAGGAACATCTTTTTCATTTAACTATAAATTTGGAACCCAAATTTAATGTTTTCATGTGTAAATGAAGTCGGAACCGGAGTCAAAGTCTGAGTCGAAATCGGAATTGGAGTCGGAATTAGAGTTGGAGTCGGAGTCGGAGTCGGAGTCGGAGTCGGAGTCGGAGTCAGAGTCAGAGTCGGAGCTGTAAATTTATTGACAAGTTCTGCAGTCTATTAAGTAGCTAATAAACAATATTATTTTTCGTAAGCTCTCCCTAAATGCCGAAACACAATTTGTCCTAAAATTATATTTCTATAAATTTGAAAGAAATTGCCAGCAGAACCTCGAAAATGATTCTATATCTTTGGTTCCGTTTCTTTTTAGGGAAGTATTGCTATACAGGGTGTCTTCAAGCTTGAACATACAAGACTTGTAGGGTCGTGGTGTGCGCGGAAGTCGAAACTAGAACACATCGATGTATATAAACTTTCGATATACAACAACAAAAGATTTACCGAAATGTCAAAGAGCAGAGTGCCAAGAGTCAGACAGAAAATAAAGAAGAAATCCTGTCAGAAATTCCTTCAGCAAAAATTTCTGGGTTCGTGAGATACTATTCATCTTTGGAAATAATCTTTGGGAAGATTTAGGTGTGAAAACAATTAGACAATATGTAGATCGATGTGAAGGGTCCCCCTTCTTTGAAGCATGTTGAATGAGTACAAGTTTTCGTCAGAGAGGAAGGAAAGTAGTTGACTATCATAAACGAAACAGGTGTGGAATGTAGTGTGCAATCTCTGAATCACAAATCTTGTGAACAATAGAAGGAATAGAATCAAACCATACGCCTTCTTAATACTAAGATCAGAGAGGTCAGAGTATGTAGCATCCTTCTGATGAAGGGTAGTGAAACAAGAGGAATAACTCCGGAATCTTCTAAATTGGAATTAGAGGCAAAGGTTCAAGCGAAGAGTTCGATTTCTCAGAAGATAAGGC
>SEYY01000722.1:52866-57866 GCA_009176605.1 Armadillidium nasatum
ATATATATATATATATATATATATATATATATATATATATATATATATATATATATATATATATATATATATATATATATATATATATATATATATATATATATATATATATATATATATATATATATATATATATATATATATATATAGTAGGGGGGCAGTTTTGAAGGTCGGCACTATGTCAAGTGAGGAGAAAATGAGGAGAAAGAGTGTCGAGTGAGGCTAAACCATGGTCTTTCATGAGGTGTTTTGGGGGGGCGTAGCTCCCCCTAAGGGGAAAATGGGGTGGAACCCACTTTCAGGGTACTTCGTGAGTCGATTTTAATCCGGTTAATCAGATAATCGTTCGATTAATCGATAATCCGATAATTAATTCGGATAATCCACTAATTAATTATGTTAATCCCTTAATCCTGTCCCCTTTTTGACACTTAGCCCTTTAATCGCCACCGCCTCTTGACCTTTTCCCCCACGGTCAGTGCCATCAGGTGCGTGCCAAACCTCATGTGATAGTGCTAGGGCCTAACTCATGCTCTTTCATGAGTGTCATTTCTAGCACTTTCTAGCACTTGCGCTCACGCTAGACGACCTTCTAGCACTTGGCACTCATGCTAGACCACGCCCCTTGGCCTGAGGGGAGTGCCAGTCATAGTTGACACTGAGGGGAGTGCCAGTCACAGTTGGCATCGAGGGGAGTGCCAGTTGGGACTGAGGGTAAGGCATCATCCGGCAACAGCCAACTACATCCGTGGCCCAATCAGAATGCAGGCACTCTCGGTGACGACATTATCTGCGCATGCGCACAAACCTTATCCTGTGACGTCATGGCACGGTCTATCTTGAGACTATGACGTCGTCCGGCAGCCATTTTTCTTCACGTGATATTTTCTTGTTCACGTGGTTTTTATTTCCTTAGAATTTTTTCCCCGTAGATTTTCATCAACAATACGGATTGACTCTCAGGGAAATAGCCATAGGTGGTAACTCTTCCGAGGGCTCACGAGCGGCCGCGGGTGGCACGGCTTGCTATTCAGCGGAATAACACAACGCGGGGCACGAACACATACACAAATATTCATGACGTCATCATCACGTAACATTTTTTTTATTTTTTTTTTTTATTTAACTAAGCAGACATCTCTTTATTTTTATTTATCTTTAATTTTTATTTATTTGTATTTATTTTTTCTACTTTATTTTTATTTTTATTTTTTTATTTTTAAATAAATTATTTTTTATTTTTATTTTTTATTTTGTAGTTTTTTTTTTTTTTTTTTTTTTTTTTTTTTTTTTTTTTTTATTTTTTTTTTTTTTTTTTATTTTTCCATTTTTATTTTTAATAAATTATTTTCTATTTTTAATTTTTATTTTTTTTATTTTTTATTTTTTATTTATTTTATTTCTAAATGTTAAAAGTCAGGTAGTATATGGAGATTAAGTTATATGTTCGAGGGTGGGATTAGGGTATAAATTGTATGTCAAGTTATATAAAGTGTGTATTAAAGAGAAAACAGTTTATCTTTGATCATATCTTTGCGAAAAATTTAAGTTGAATGTGGAGAATTAAGTTAAATGTCTATGAGTTTATGCTGAATATTAATGTAAAGATCTATAATTTGTATGCTAGATAGATGATGGAATGACTTTGCTCATGCCTTAGTGATAAAGTCAAGTTATGCTTCAAGAATCAAATTAAATGTTGAAAAGTTTCGAGGTGAAAAATAATGAAAAGTTATTTGACTCGCGTACCAGATAGAAACGAGGATAACTTTGTTCGTTCATTTAATACAAAAGTTAGATTAAATACAGAGATTTAAGTTATATGTTGGAGGGATTAGGGTATGTAGTGCATATAAAGGATCAATAGATGCTGTGTTAGAGGGAAATAGGCATATCTTTGATCAAGTTTTAATGATAGAGTGTTAAATGGGTTATTTAAAAATAAGATATATAATGGAAGATTTATATAAGAAATGTATGTGAGCCTCTATAAACAGTATGTTAGAGAGATGATGACATCTGTTCGAACTTGTTAAAGTGTTTAAAGTCAGGTAGTATGAAGTACTTAAGCCACATCTTAGAGGGAATAGGTTATGAATTGCATGTCAACTTCTATAAATTCTATTAGAGATGTCGGAATATCTTTTACTATACCTATGTGAAAAATATAAGTTGAATGTGAAGAAATAAGTTAAATGGTTATGAGTTTATGTTGAATGGCAATATAAGGTAGTGCAATTTGTATGCTAGATAGAAGATGCCATGTCTTTGTTCATGTCTTAATGGGAAAGTTGAGTTAACCGTGGAGAATCAAATTAAATGTTGAATAGTTTTGAGACAAATAGTGAATGAAAAGTTCTATGACTTGCGTACCAGATAGATGCTAGCATTACTTTGTTCATACAATAAATACAAAAGGTAGGTTAAATACATGATTTAAGTTATATATTGATGAGGCTTAGGGTGAAAATAAATGTAAGTACAATAAAATATAAGTTAAAGAGATGGCTGTATGTTTTTGATCATTCTTTATTGGTAAAAAGTTTAGCATACTATGATGAATTATGATATACATTGAAAGAATTAGATAGGAAATGCATGTAATTTCCTATTAATTGCAGGTTGAAGAGTGGATAACATGTGTTTGGTTAAATCGAAGTATTAAAAGTAAGACTATATAAGGAAGATTAAGATTTTGGTTGAAGGAGATGGAGAATGAAATGTGTGCCAGAGAGATGTTTTTGATCATGCATAAGTGTTAAAAAGTTAGATTGTATATTGAGTTTTAGAGTAAATGTTGTGGAACTTAGGGTTAGAAATGTATATGAAGGGTCAATTAATTATATATTATATGGGTGACCATGGAGATTCAAATTATATATTGAATAGTTTTGATTGAATAAAGAGTGTTAAGTTCTGTAATTTGTATGTCAGATAGATACTAACATGCCTTTGTTAATGCATTAGTGATAAAAGATAGTTTAATGTTTAGATTTATGAAGCATGCTGCGAGACTTAGTGTAGAAACCTACACAGTGTCTATGATAAGTGTTATATAAATGTCTGAATGCAGTGAGAGAGCATGAAAACAGTGTAAATAAAGACTCAGTTTGCGTTAGGGAGTTATTTTTCTGGACAAATATATTTAGAGGGGTTGTTAATAGCTTTAAATGAGTGTGATATGTTCGTTAACAATAATATACATGAATTTTGCTTTGATATGTCAAGTATATCAGTGTATGTAATGTTAAAATTTTAAACCAACTCGTCTTAGTTGATTACAATTGCTCTCTATGCCAACAAATATGAATGTGATTGGGTGAATGAGTGAGTGGTCATCTCTGAGTCCTTATACGTATTACGTACTTTACTACGTGCATGAGCGGTGAAATAGAAAAAATTTCAATGTCCTGCGATTAGAATAACGGCTGGAGATTGTTACCATGACGATTTCATGAATGCGGGTAGCATGGTGGTGTCTTCGATGTAGTTATGTGGGTTTGTATGTACTTGTGTATGATTTTACGTGTTTTTGTGAGATAAAAATAAAAAAAGAAAAAGGAAAATAAAAATAGAAAATAAAAACAAAATAAAAGAAAAAATGGAAAAAAATAAAAAAATAAAAATAAAAATAAAAGAAAAAATAAAAATAAAAAATAAAAATTGAAATAAAAATAATTTATTTAAAAATAAAAAATAAAAATAAAAATAAAAATAGAAAATAAATTATTTAAAAATGGAAAAAGAAAAAAAAGGAATAAAGAAAAATAAAAAAATAGAAAAAATAAAAATGAAAATAAAAATAAAAAATAAAAAGTAAAAAGAAAACAAAATAAAAATAAAAATAAAAAATAATTTTTTTCAAAATAACAAAATAAAATAGAAAAATGAATACAAATAAATAAAAATTAAGAATAAATAAAAAAACAGATGTTTGCTTAAGTTAAATAAAAAAAGTTTCAAGTCAAGACTTGAATGCAAATAAATAAAGAAAAAGTATGACGTCACAAAAAAATGGTCATGACGTCATAATATTTTTACATTCGTATTTGAAAGTAATAAATATTCCCTCTAAAAATAAAAATGCAATGTAATAATGACGTCATGAATGTCTATGCATGCGTTCGCGCGCCTCGTTGTGTTATTCCACACATCCATCTGAGGATTCCAAGTCACGTGATATTGATGACGTCATAAGGAAAATTTTTTAGTCATAGTCTCATGATTGCCCCTGCCATAACGTCACAGTATATGGTGTGTGTGTGTTTGTGTGTTTGCGCATGCGGTGGTGACGTCATCACCGAGTGCGCCTACATAATGATTGGCTCACGGAGTATCCGGATATTGCCAGTGAGGAATCGTATGTTATCTTACCTTCAGTGCCAGCTTTGCTGACACTGGCACTTCCCACTTACCGAGGGGGTTACATGGCCTATCATGAATGCCACGTACTTGAAAGTGTAAAAAGATGTTAGAAAGTGTTAAAAAAAAGCTAGCATGGCGTCACAAGGTAAGGTGCGTGTGTGTGTGTATGTGTGTGCACGCATGTACCCATAGAGAAACCCCGTGATCAAGAAATGGTGATCAAGATGGAGGAAGAAAATCTACGGAAATAAAAACCACTTAGTCAAAATGACGGATACCACGTTGTCAAGATGGTAGATACCAAGATGGCTGACAGAAATTCAAGATGGAATAAAGGAAAAGTATGACGTCATAAAAATACGTTCATGATGTCATAATATTTTTACATTCGTATTTGAAAGTGGTAAAAATAAAATGTCACGTGATGATGACGTCATGAATGTTTGTGTATGCGTTCGTGCCCCAAGTTGTGTTATTCCGAAGAATAGCACGCCGTGCCGCCCGAGCCTACTCCTGAGTCCTCGAAAAAGTTCCCACCCACGGTTATGGACCTCAGAGTCAATCGGAATCGTTGATGAAAATCTACGGGGGGAAAAATCTAAGGAAATAAGAACTATTTGATCAAAAAAAAAATC
>SEYY01000722.1:60366-92866 GCA_009176605.1 Armadillidium nasatum
ATAATAATAATAATAATAATAATAATAATAATAATAATAATAATAATAATAATAATAATAAAAAAAAAAAAAAAAAAAAAAAAAAAAAAAAAAAAATAATAATAATAATAATAATAATAATAATAATAATAATAATAATAATAATAATAATAATAATAATAATAATAATAATAATTATAATAATTAATAATAATAATAATAATTAATAATAATAATAATGATAATAATAATATAATAATATAATAACAATAATAATAATAAATAATAATAATAATAATAATAATAATAATAATAATAATAATAATAATAATAATAATAATAATAATAATAATAATAATAATAATAATAATAGTTTTCAGAAGAAGCTTTTGGACAAACTTGATAAAAAGTGTGGAATTGGGAATTTAAATCTTTAAATTGCTTCTTTAGAGCCTAGTGTAAAGGATAAAAATTATCACTTCTAAATTGATGTAGTTCCTTCAAAATGTAAGAATGGCGATCTTTATAATGTATTATAGATATATCAAGGAAAAAGTACATCAGAGCGTAGTGGAAAAAGTACGTTAGAGAGTAGTGGTGGTTTCATATTAAAAAAAAAAAAAAGTATAGTTAACTAAAAGAGGATATTGTAAATGTCAGAAAGGACGGAAAGAAGTGGAGGAGTTCTATCTTATAATAATGTAACTGTGCCTTAGATTTGTAAATGACCAGGAATACTTCTTAGTGGTAACTTGCCCATAAGAAGCTGACCAATATCTCAAGAGTGGCTTGATAGTAGAAAGATAGAGACCGTGAAAGTTCTTAGACTAACATGCGTACCAGCCCATGAAGAATCCTTTTCAAGGACGAGTTAAAATTCAGAAACAGAGAGATGACTGTCGGATGCCTCTTGAAACATACAGTACTTTCCACCGAATACTGTGGGAATTTCATCTTGTTAAGGTGCTTTATCAGTCCGCTTATTTCCTGAGATATCCACTTAAGAAGAGAGTCAAGAGGTCCAGCATCTCGTCAAGAATTTTTACTCATACATAACACACAAGAATTCTTTACGGTAGATACCAAAGTGTTTTTCTTGTAAAGTTTCTTTATAGTACGAGAAAACTTTTAAGTCAGAGAAGATAGTGCACGTATGCAGTTCATTTTAAGATCAAGATTCCTGTTCACTAACATAGCCATTGTCATTATGGATATGGACGAGTTAACTAGCTACCGTCTACTGTGGTACAAACGTTAATGATTGACTCACGTGCTAGAGAGCGAAGGTTCTATTCCACTTGTTTATCCTAGGTATATGCTATATAGAAAAGTTTCTTTCTTCGAATATGGTGATGTTCGTGAGATGTGAACATAAAAAATAATTTAAAAAAATAATAAATAAAAACAAACTTATTTGATTTAGCCAGTTCTGAAAAGACCGCTGATTTTCCAACCCCTCCATCCTCTCACAATAATAAGTGTAAACTGGTGTTGAATTGTCCTAAAGATCTTGGAGGGAAGTTGGGATGAATTTTAAAGAACTAAACGTTGTACTGTTTTAGTCAGGGAAGATAATCTGAGTTATTTTCACCGGGGACAGATATTATCACGACAAGCTGGAAATTTCCTAATTAAACGGCAAAATGGCTAAAATTGACAAATTAAAAAAGCTGAATACATGGGTTATGACCCCAATAACACAATAGCCCCAATAAGTCAGGTTGTGTTGTACACTCTCTAATAATGAAATCAAATCTGAGAGTAGAAAATGGAAAATGGAAAATCAAAGAACAAGTTAAGTAACTCTCAGCAAAAAAAATAAAAATAAAATAAAAAAAGTATGATATCCGTAACCTAATTTTGACTATCACCATGATGCAAAGTTGGAACATGGTTTTCCCCTATTCATTTTAAGCCGTAGATAATAAGATGTCGCAAAAGGTCAAGGAAACGATAGAAGCTGATTTTGAGATTGCGAATGTGTGTGAGGCACTCGAGATAGTCATTCAAAAACAGAACAAAAAAATTCACGTTTGTCTCTACAATTTGGCTAATCTTAAAAGGGAGAATATTCTGGGGAGTAAGTGATACTTCTCTCAATTTTTCACACTCTCGTTTTTTTTCCGAGAAGCATTTTGGCCTTTACAGCAGGGCTGCAGAGCCTGTAATGCGGCTCCTGCTTCGGGTCCAACATTTTAAAATTATTCGGCTCCAACAATTCAAAATTAACCTTCATCGCCTCCCATAAGCGTGACTAAATATGGGAGGGGTGGGGGGATTTCCCCCCAAAATTTTCAGTCAATAAAGTTCAAAATTCAAGTATATATATATATATATATATATATATATATATATATATATATATATATATATATATATATATATATATATATATATATATATATATATATATATATATATATATATATATATATATATATATATATATATATATATATATATATATATATATATATATATATATATATATATATATATATATATATATATATATATATATATATATATATATATATATATATATATATATATATATATATATATATATATATATATATATATATATATATATATATATATATATATATATATATATATATATATATATATATGATAGGGGGAGGGAAGTAGCGCTCCCAAAGCGATGAGATTACCCCCATTGGGTATATGGGATGCTAAGGGTATTCCCATCTCATCCCGGTGCCCAATGGTTCGTTCCATTTCGCGCTCACCTTCTACTAAATCGGAGTAAACTCTCCTTCGCACACACAGAACATTAATGCAGACACTCTTTAAAAGAAAATTTTAAAAAAAACTAAAAGATGGCCTCAAGAAAACTAGCCCCGGAGAAGCCACGGGGGGCGACTTCCAAATATAGCCCCCATCCACCCCTTCCCCCATCACCACTTGGGAGTTGGTGGCCTCCGGTGATGGGGTTGGTGCCACCAGGACACAGCCGGCTTGTCCTGATGCACGGTCTATTTTTTTCATTAATTTCTGTAACATTCGCGGTCTGCACTCTAATTTCCACTTTGTTGAACATCACCTCTCTTCTTCTAGACCTCACCTCTTATTCTTGACCGAAACTCAGATGTCTGAGCGTTCTGATAGCAAACCCTATTCTGTTTCCTCCCACTGTCTCTATCCTCAATTTTCAGCCAAAGGCGGTTGTTGTGCATACGTGCGCAACGATGTTGTTTGTTCTCGTGTATCTAATTTGGAGTCTTCCGAATTTTCCACCTTATGGCTTAGGCTCTCTTGCCATTCTACGACTAAATTCATTTGTTCTGTTTATTTATCTCCTAATTCTACTGACTATCCTAAATTCTTCGACTATTTAAACTCCAAAATAGAGCGCATTCTCTCTTCTCCTTTCTCTGAAATCATCATATTAGGTGATTTCAATGTTCACCAAAGCCAATAGCTTTCTTCTAGTTCTCAAGATACAGCTGGTGAACGTGCCTTCCATTTCGCTATCCAAAACGACCTTGAGCAGTTGGTGCAACTCCCTACCCGTATCCCTGATCGTCTTGGAAATGAACCCAACATTCTTGACCTTTTCCTAACTTTTAATCCTTCTCCTTATACTGTTAAGCTCTTTCCTCCTCTGGGTTCCTCCGATCACCTTCTTATCTCTGTATCTTCTTCTATCTCTTCAAGTCTTCCGCTGGAAAGACCCTCTACTTTTGAAAGGAAACGTTTGTGGCATTTCGATGCCGCAAGCTGGTTGGACTTGTGGTCGTACTTTTTCGATTTCCCGTGGAATGATTATTGCTTCCGTGGGAGGGGTCCCTCGGAGTGTGCAGAACGCATTACCGAGGTGATTCTCTCAGGCATGGAGGCGTACATTCCATATTATTTCCATTCTACTAAACCTAACAAACCTTGGTTTAACTCTGCTTGTTCTCGCGCTATCCGCCGCAGGGATGTTGCCTTCAGGGATTACCGTCGTCTTCAAACTCCAGAAACTCACGCTACTTATATTTCATCCCGGAATCGTGCAAAATCTATTCTTCGTAACACTAAAAACTCATTTCTCTGTAGAAAATGCAATAATCTTTCTGGTTCCTCTTCTTCACGTTCTTTTTGGCATTTTGCAAAAATGTCAACTCTAACTTTGCTTCTTCCTCTTTCCCTCCTTTAATATCTTCCGACGGCACACTGCTGTTTTACCTTCCTCTAAAGCTGAACTCTTCGCTCATACTTTTGCCTCTAATTCAACCTTAGACGATTTCGGAGCTATGTATAGAAACATTCTATACCTTAGCCATAATATATATATATATATATATATATATATATATATATATATATATATATATATATATATATATATATATATATATATATATATATATATATATATATATATATATATAAATGACCCAAATAAAGAAACCGATTGCAGCAGCATTTCCTGAAACTTTAATTAAAGCTCGAGAAAGAAATGGCATTGACTAAAGATAAGAAGTCGCCAAATGACAGTTGGAAAAGTTATAAAGTCTCTTAATTTCTAAAGTTTTCGATCTATCCTTAGCAACATTTGGAAACCTTTCAATTCCTCTAATTCAATATCTAATCATCATTACGGATTTCGTTAAGAAAGCTCGAGTAGTCATCTTCTTTCCTTTTTCTCTGATTCTTGGTCTTCTGCTTTTCGGCTTTTTGGGGAATCTTTTACTGTCGCGCGAGACATATTGAAAGCCTCGGTAGAGTCTGGAATAAAACTCTGATTCTTAAACTTTTCTTTTTGGAATCTATCCTTCTCCCTGATTTCCTTTACGGTTATTCGATAGCAGCTGTTATATAGGGCCATCGTTCATCCTTTAAATCTATTACTAGTGTTGTTACTCAGGGACCTGTCCTAATTCTATTTCTAACAGTTTTTCTACTTTTCATTATTTCTTCTTGCCATTACTTCATCACCTATCCATTCATGCTGATTTCTTTACCCTTCATTACACTTTTCAAGAAAATATGGTCATTTACAATACTACAAATACACACTTCCCATCTCTCTACTTGACATAATCTTCCACACAAGTGTGACATCTCCGGAAGCAAAAAACTCAAACCTTCATCTCTCCTCAATATTCTCAGTGTTTCTTTTTCTCGTGATCGTTCTTGGAAAGATCTCATTACTTTTCTTTCTACGCAAGCTTCTAAGAGGTTGGATGTTCTGAGTCACTTTCCCAATTTCTTCACACCACCCCAGTTGCTTGCTATTTATAGGGTTGTTGTTCGCCCCTGCATTGAGTGTGGCACGCACGTACGCACGCACGCGCGTACACAAATACGCACACATACACACACACACACACACACACACACACATATATATATATATATATATATATATATATATATATATATATATATATATATATATATATATATATATATATATATATATATATATATATATATATATATATATATATATATATTATTGATTGAAGGGTTATGAGAAACTTTCTGCAAGTTGTTCAGAGAGTGGAACAAAGCAGTGTGAAGTTTGTCTTTGCAACGAAGGATTTTACGGTCAGCGTTGTCAGTGCAGCAAGTCAAAAGTTGCTTCAGGAATTGATAAGTATGAAAGAGTTTTTCTTTTTGTTTTTTTAAATTAAATTTAACTTTATACGTCGGACCTTATCGATTGTACGTGCCATCTCGAATTTTCGGAGAACTTAAAGGAAAATGTTTGATTAAGTTACTAAAAAGGAAAAACGTAATGAAAATGTTGAGAAATTAATATAAAAGGAGGAATTGAGTAACAAATATAAAGAACTATAACAGCAAAATAAGAGCTGAAATCTTTCATAATAGATTGGAATATATATATATATATATATATATATATATATATATATATATATATATATATATATAATATATATATATATATATATATATATATATATATATATATATATATATATATATATATATATATATATATATATATATATATATATATATATATATATATATATATATAATATATATATATATATATATATATATATATATATATATATATATATATATATATATATATATATATATATATATATATATATATATATATATATATATATATATATATATATATATATATATAATATATATATATATATATATATATATATTATATAATATATATATATATATATATATATATATATATATATATATATATATATATATAGGTAAAGGTATAGAAGTTTCTGAGTTTCGATGTTTTGAAAATATATCGATATATCGAAACATCGATATGCCTATTCAAATATTATTCTAATTATTTTTATAATTATTATTATTAAGTTTTCTAGCGTACCTAGTTCGTTGCAATGAGATATCGATTAAAATCGAAATTTCAAATTATCGATATAAAAAAATATCGAAAAAATCGAAACTCAGAACATATAAAAATATCGAAACTCAGAAAAATTCTATATATATTATATATTTATATATATATATATATATATATATATATTATATATATATATATATATATATATATATATATATATATATATATATATATATATATATATATATATATATATATATATATATAATATATATATATATATATATATATATATATATATATATATATATATATATATATATATATATATATATATATATATATATATATATATATATATATATATATATATATATAAATGACCCAAACAAAGAAACCGATTGCAGCAGCATTTCTTGAAACTTTAATTAAAGCTCGAGAAAGAAATGGCATTGACTAAAGATAAGAAGTCGCCAAATGACAGTTGGAAAAGTTATAAAGTCTCTTAATTTTGTATTCATATTAAAATGAATTTGAGACTACAAATGAATCACTCTACTTCAGAACTTCCTAATCCATGAGTGATGGGAAAATACTAAAATATTTCTTCAACAAAATAAGCAGAAAAAGGAAAAAAAATTTGGGCAAATAATAATAAGTCTATTAATTGTACTACATGTTGTGATTATCAAATTGGAGTATTTCATATCATTTCTCAAGTTTTTCTCTGTTTTTCCTTCCTCAAAACTCATTTCAAACATTTCTTATAAGTTTGGTGAAAATAAGCTTGGGTATAAATTAATGAAAAGTATAGTAAGAAAAATTTATAACATGAACTTTGGAGCCTATAGATTTACCAATGTTCTCTCTCTCTCTCTCTCTCTCTCTCTCTCTCTCTCTCTCTCTCTCTCTCTCTCTCTCTCTCTCTCTCTCTCTCTCTCTCTCTCTCTCTCTCTCTCTCTCTCTCTCTCTCTCTCTCTCTCTCTCTCTCTCTCTCTCTCTCTCTTCTCTCTCTCTCTCTCTCTCTCTCTCTCTCTCTCTCTCTCTCTCTCTCTCTCTCTCTCTCTCTCTCTCTCTCTCTCTCTCTCTCTCTCTCTCTCAACAGTTCATTTCAAACATTTTCTATACGTTTCCTGAACATCTGCTGGTGTCGGTTTTAAATCCATGACATGTCAGCCTCTGTGTGAAGTATATGAGATATGTTAACCGTATTTCGAAGTTTTCTAGATAATGGTTTGATAGGCCTGTAGTTTAGTTGAGGTTATGTCAGGGAAGGTATATATTATCGATTCGATTGGTTAGGTCAGTTGGGGTTAAATTTTCTGGGTATGCATCTACTGATTGGTTAGGTTGAGTGTGGTTAGGAATGATATGATTAGATTATATTAGTTTGAAAATGAAAATGTATTAAAATGAGGGTGTTCTTGAAGAATGAGATAAAGATGTGATGCTGAATTTTATATATTATTTGTAAAAGCACTTTTCGTATGTCATGTGAAAAACGTTGAGACAAAATTTACTTTGTATATGTCTAAACTTTCATTTAGAAACATAATTTACAGTCAAAATTATTGGAAAGTTAGTATAATCATATCCTTTCAACGTGATGTATGCTCGTGTTCATCGTATCACTTTGTTTATAATGATGAATTTCTAAATTTGCTGTAAAAGTTCAAGTAATCGATTATGTTAAAAAATGCTTAAAATAGATAATGATGATAAAATAATTCAAATCGCAACGGAAAAAAAACGTGAAAATAACTGTATTTTCATGTTTAATATGAAATATTTGCATCACATTTGAAGGTTGGGTAATGATCGATTAGCTGAGGTTGCGTCAGGGATGCTTAATTTGTTTGGTGTGCATCTGTTAACTGCACAGGTTGAGTAAGGTTAGGAAAGGTATGATTAGGTTATATCAATGAGGCTTTCATTGTTATTTTAATATCATTTTTTTCTACAGAGCGCCAGCACTCACGGGGCAGAGCACTTTCAAGGAGGGGGCACCACACACACAAGACCATTTCACAGGAACACACACACACAATCTCATTGACAGAGTAAGCATTTTCAGAGAAGCATTGAAGGTGGAAGATTAAAAACAGGAGGAAAAATAGATGATGGTAGAGAATTCCACAGAATAGAGGTGGCTGGAAAGAAGGAGGTACTACAACGGGCAAGCCTGGGATTTCCTACGTCCACAAAAAATTGGTGCGAAAGCAGGGCACCCATTGTGCAACGAGGACGACGCAACGTGGAAGGAATGCGAAAAGCCAATTCCCTGGAGCACCTGCCATTGTAGTATCTGTAGAAAAGAGATAGCGCGCCAACGTAACATCGCAGAGATAGAGTGTCAAGAGAATTTGGAAATAGTGGACAGTTTATTAATCTTTTAGCTTTTGACTCAACCCTATCCAGAAGAGAGAGAGGAGCCGGAGCCCCCCAAAAGAGAATAGTACCCTTATATAAGAATTTATAAGTAAGTGTAACTCAGAAGAAAAAAATTCTCGCAATCTGAACAGAATTCCCAGCTTCTTAGAGGCCGCTTTAGCAACCATTGTAATATGTGGTTTCCAAGACAATTTGTTGTTTATGTTTAGACCAAGAATGTTAATGTTATTTACAGGTGAGACGGGAGAGCCATCGAAGAGGACAGGAAAGTTAGGAGGTGTTTTTGAGAGGGAGATGTGAAGAAGTTGAGTTTTTAAAGAGTTGAATTTCACAAGGTTGCTATGACCCCACCGGGAAATCCCATCCAGATCGGCAAGAATAAAATCGGAAAGTTGAAGACGAGAGTCAACTCTAGAAGCAAAAGAGGGAGCAGATTTGAAATGAGTAAAAGAATGTAGAGTTGACCAGTATAAGAGTGAACAGAGTTAGAAGTGCAATTGAGAAGATCGTTAATGAAAAGTAAGAATAAAGTTGGAGATAAAACGGAACCCTGAGGAACACCACAGTTGAAAGAAAATAGGAAGAGGTCGCTCCATCTACAAGTTCCGGAATGGAACGATCTGAGAGAAAACTAGACAAGAGTAAGCAAAAAGAAGGAGGAAACCGAAAGGAATGGAGCTTGGACAGCAGCGACGCCTACCATACCCGGTCAAAAGCCATGGGTATGTCAAGCGCCACCACACAAGACTTCCCGAAGTCCCTAAGGGCAGAAGACCATAAATCAGTAAGATGTCACCAGTTGACTTCGAGCGTCGAAAGCTATGCTGGTGATCAGAGAGAAGAGAATGAGACTCCAAATGATTCAGGAAATGAGAGTTGAGGAGAGTTTTAAAAATTTTAGACAGAACACAAGTGAGAGCTATAGGTCGACAGTTAGAAGGGTCAGAGCGACTACCTTTTTTGGGGATCAGCTGAACAAATGCCCGCTTCCAGCATTGAGGAATCATAATATATATAATATAATAATAAATAATAATAATAATAATAATAATAATAATAATAATAATAATAATAATAATAATAATAATAATAATAATAATAATATATAATAATAATTAATAATAATAATAATAATAATAATAATAATAAAAAATAAAAAAAAAAAAAAAAAAAAAAAAAAAAAAAAAAAAATAATATAATAATAATAATAATAATAATAATAATAATAATAATAAAATAAATAATAATAATAATAATAATAATAATAATAATAATAATAATAATAATAATAATAATATATAATTAATAATAATAATAATAATAATATTTTCAACTACTTTAAATATTTTAAGGAAGGTGTGGGTGATTGTTTAGAGGAACTTAATGTCTGAGATACAGTCAAATTTATAGCAAGATGAAGTTACAAGACAAAATTGATAAAGGTTAGGTTATATTAGCTTGAAAATGTTAGAATAAAGTTGGTTGGTTATACTTGAATAGAGTTTGTTAGGATGATGCTAAGGATAAATCACCATAGAAATATTATTATTTTGTCCTAATCATACCTATAAGCTTATAATATGTATGTATTTGAGCCTCATTGCATATAATTCACAGTCAAAATTGGTGTGATGTTAGTATAATCATATTCTTTCAGCGTGATGTTTGCTCGTGCTCAATGTATCCTTGTATTTTAATTGTAAATTCCTGATATTAGTACAAATGTTTGAATAATAAAAATGCTCAAAATAGTTAATGATGATAAAAATACAAAATCACAACAGAAAAAAAAAACATGAAAATAACTGTAGTTTCATGTTTAATTATTAAATATTTGCATCGTATTTGAAAGTTATATAATGATTGGTTAGTTGAGGCTACATGATGAAGACATTTGCTAGGTGTGGATCTATTAATAATTGGTCATGTTTACTAAGGTTAGGAATGGTTTGATTAGGTAATATTAGTAAAACCCTTCATTGATATTGTAGAATAATAATAATAATAATAATAATAATAATAATAATAATAATAATAATAATAATAATAATAATAATAATAATAATAATAATAATAATAATAATAATAATAATAATAATAATAATAATAATAATAATAATAATAATAATAAGATTCTTCACTATATCAATATGTAACTGGAGAAGGTTGTTAAGAGAAATTTAATGTTTGGGGTCTAGTCTAATTTAAAAGAAGGATGAGGTTATAACACGAATAGGTCAAGGTGAGGTTATGTTAACTTGGAAACGTTAGTATAAAGATAGATGGTAAGGTTTGATTAGAGTTGGTGAGGAGATTGCCAAGGGTAAAACACCGTAGTAAGATTATTATTTTGGTCTAATAATACCTATGTGTCTATAATATGTGTGTATTTGCGCTTCACTGCATATAAATTCACTGTCAAAATTGGTGGAAAGTTAGTATAATCTCATAATTTCAACTTGATGTATGCTCGTGTTCAATGTATCACTTTGTTTATAATGATGAATTTCCTTTGTTTTGCAATATAAGAAGAGATATTCGACTGTTAAAAATGCTTATTAAAATAGTTAATGATGATAAAATTCAAATCGCAACAGAAAAAAAACATGAAAATAAATGTTTATTTATGTTTATTTTATTAAATGAAAAAAAACATGAAAATAAATGTATTTTCATGTTTATTTTATTAAATATTTGCATCATATTTGAATGTTAGGTAACCATTGGTTAGTTGAGGTTACGTCTGGAAGACATATTTGTTAGGTATGCATCTATTAACTGATCAGTATGGCTAGGAATGGTATGACTAGGATATATAAGTGGAAACCGTTATTGATATCGTGAAATAATAATAATATTTTCCACTATGTCAAATGTAACTAGCGAAAGTTGTTAAGAGAAACTTAATGTCTAAGGTACAGTCTAATTTGAAAGAAATATCAAGTTACAAGATAGAATAGATCAATGTTAGGTTATGTTAGGAAAAAGATGGCTGGCTAGGCAATGTTAGGGTAGGTGAGAAGGTTGCTAAGGGTAAAATATCATAGAAAGATTATTATTTTGGTCTAATGATGCATAAATATGTCTATAATTTGCTTGTATTTAAGCATCAATGGTATGTTGTTTCAGCTTAAGTGTGTTAATTCATGCGTTATGGAGTGTAATTAACGTGAAAATCTCTATGTTAAAAATGAAACGTATTCTTTTCATGAGGCTTAATATATGGTTGTCACCTATTGGTTTAGGAAATAGCCATACCGATAGTTTAGAAAGTATGAAAATGTGTTTGTTTTCTTTAATTCCTTTGCGTTCTTTGAAGACACTTTACGTCAGGGATGTGTATTTAGCATATTATATGGGATGTTTGAATAAAACTATGCTGTTAATCTTGAAGAGATGGTTCTTATAAAGGGTAATTCATATATTTTGCTATAGCTCATATGCTTATGTGGCTGTGTATATGTGAGTATGGACCTATATATGTAATGTATATGGTTATTAAGGATCAAAATGTTTTAGTCGATAAGTGGGTGTGTGTTTTTTTTCAATATATTAGTAAGAACATTATAGTAAAAATTATGTTAAAAAGCTAAATATATGATAAAATATCTATTATTAAATAAATAAATATAATTAAAATGCTAGAAGCTATATGCAATGTTAACTATTTTGCAAAACTAAAAAAGTAAATATATATATTAACATTAAAATGTTTAATAAAAAGATATTTTTCAAAGATTTTTTTTTTAAAAAATGTTAATAAAATAAATATTTTAATAAAATAAAATAAGTTCTAAACAGTGTAAGTTGGTTTATAAAAGAGACAATCGTTCAGAAAATAGATGAAGTGTGGAAAATAAATAGTTTTTACGTCCTAATTATTTTGAATATTAGTGCCACTCGAAAGTGAATGAATAAGTTAACAGTTTGCATAGCATTAATATTGATAACGTAGCTGATAAGTTTTGTTAATTAAGTAGATTTGTGAAATTTGAGGATTCTTATGTTTGATATGGACAGAAACCCAGGTATGGGTGTTTATATTGTTGATATATTGGCTATCTTAAGCAAGCCAGTGTACGTTAGTTTATAAAGAACCATAATTTAATTAAGAAAATAGATGAAATGTGGAAAATACAAAGTTTTTACGAACTAGTTATACAAACATCGGTGCCCCCTAATAGAAAATGAATAAGTTATTAACTTGTATAGATTCGATATTGATTATGTAACATATACATTACTAGATTTCTGAAATTTGGGTATACTTATGTTTGATATGAATAGAATCTTTAGTATGCGTGTTCAAATTGCCAATTGTGAAAATGTAAGACTATATTACCTATAATGTAAAAGTATGCTCAATAAATGAAATGTATATATTAATGATGGGTGGTTATTACGAGTGCTGGTATGTGCATGGTGTTTATCATGAGGGATCTGCGGAATATTCTGAGAGAACAGGATAAAGAGGATTTAACTATAAAGAAAGATGTAGTTTGGTATCTTACGGTGATAAGTATGTCGACTCTTGATATGAATCGGCTGTAATAAGCTCTAATTTACAAGTCTATATGGATGAAAATTAATAATAATAATAATAATAATAATAATAATAATAATAATAATAATAATAATAATAATAATAATAATAATAATAATAATAATAATAATAAATAATAATAATAAATAATAATTGAAAAAAGGCGAGATGCCAAGACTATGATGTTTCGACCAGGGCATATATATGTTTCCATTTATCAATGTTAAGAAAAAGGTAAAAAGGTACAGTGAAATTTACCTGGGAATTTTAAAGTTAAGTCGAATAAGTGAAATATATACGTAAATGACAGGTTGGTTTGTGATGATTAATAGTTTGAACAATGGTTTTTATTAGGATGGGATTATGTTTCTATCAATCAATGTTAAAAAAAGGTAAAAAAGTAAGGTTCTAATTACCTGTAAATTTAACAGCGGGATCGAATAAGAGAAACATATATGTTAAAGACAGGTTGGATTGTGAATTATTAATGGCATGAAAAATAGTTTTTATTAGAATGGGATTATGCTTCCATCAATCAATCTGAAGAAAAAGGTAAAAACCTTAGCGAATATTTACCTGGCCTATGAAGAATGGGCGGAGCTTAGCATTGAGTAATGTTTTGCGCTAATGCCCCCCCCCCGGTGATTGAAAAAATATCGTCAGTTTGAGCTCTGTTTGCGGGAAGCTTGGTTGGGTTCGGTTTGTATCTTTGGAATATTTCCTTAAGTAAGAATGTTATAATGCTATATTGTGAAATTATATATATATATATATATATATATATATATATATATATATATATATATATATATATATATATATATATATATATATATATATATATATATATATATATATATATATATATATATATATATATATATATATATATATATATATATATATATATATATATATATATATATATATATATATATATATATATATATATATATATATATATATATATAATGTTATTTGCTTTTTTTAGAAAAATCAATGAGTCATTATGCTCATATTAATAATTACAAATAAAAAATTTGTAGTTTTATATAAATGAAATGTTTTTAGAAATGTTAACATAATTTTATGTAAAATTTAGTGATCTTCGTTTAAATATTTAATGAAAAACTTTTTCATCTAAAAAATTTCTTAATTTATTTTAAAAGTTAAGCAAAATTCGCATTTATAAAAATATTTATGTCTAAAAAAAACTTATATTTTTGAAACTAACAACAGTGCGTGTAAAATTGTATTCATGGTTGTGTGTTTATTTACTTAGTTGAGTGTGACGTTTACTAGTTTATGCTTAAATATCAACATCGGAGGCTGAGATGCCAGATCCTGCAGAGTAAAGGAGCTTAAGAAGTTATATGTTTGCGTTTGCTTGTGCTTGAGAGAAAGAGTATATCGCGGCTAAGGCTGATGTATTTGAGAATTTATATGAAGAATGTACTTATAGAGGAGTATGTGTTTGAGTTTGAGAGGTATGTGAGCATGTATATATTTGTGTGGTGTGTGCATGTTTTGAAATTTGAGAGTATGCGTGTGTAGGCGTCACCCTTGCTTGCTTCTATGGCCTACGTAATACTGATTAAGTATGGTGTCTAGAGATCATAGGGTATGGGATATTACTTCTGTTACTATTACGATTAACCTAATAATAATAATAGTAACAAATTGGAATAAATATAGAAAAATAATATTTAGTAAAATTTGTTTATTTTGTGAAAAACGTTTTTAGTGAAAAACTTTTTACTATGGAAGCACAGTGGCGGCTGACTATGACCCCATATGTGGAGCACTATGATCATGAAAATAAAACCGTTACTGTGAAAACATCCAATGTGCGTATATATGTATGTCTTTGTGGGCGTTAGGTGTTTAACAATACTTGTTTAAATGATAATAATAATAATAATGATAATAATAATAATAATAATAATAATAATAATAATAATAATAATAATAATAATAATAATAATAATAATAATAATAATAATAACAATAATAATAATAATTGAGAAAGAACTGAAGAGCGTAAACACCCTTTAACCTAGTATAATTGTAGGTGGCAAATATGTGTGTATATATATATATATATAATATATATATATATATATATATATATATATATATATATATATATATATATATATATATATATATATATATATATATATATATTAATTTTCTTTTTAATTAAAAATTTTTTTTGGAATGGGAGGGGGGAGTGTGTGGTAAGTGGACCTTAAGTACCCTACTACTATTATATATATAATATATATATATATATATATATATATATATATATATATATATATATATATATATATATATATATATATATTATATATATATATATATTTTTTTTTTTTAATTAAAAAAATTTTTAATGGGAGGGGGAGAGTGTGGTAGTGGACTATTAGGTATCCTACTATTATATATATATATATATATTATATATATATATATATATATATATATATATATTATATATATATAATATATATATATATATGTCTTCTCTGGTGGGCAAAGGCAAGAAAGAGGCCTACCAAATTCCACCAGAGTTGGGGAATATTCCGGATCCAGTCGTTAATGGCCAACGTGACCCGATACACGGCGTTTGAAAGTATGCAAGTCAAAGGAAGTTGGGAAAACAGATAAAGGGAGTGTGTTCCAAACTTTACCAGTAGAGTACATGTAAGAGTGAGCATAGCGGTTAAGTCTGGGGTCAGAGAGTTAGACAGAGAAAGGATGAGACTGTGTAGAAAGTCGTGTCGCACGAACCCTTCTCAATGGAGGAGGTATGCGACGTGAGAGTTCAGAAGAGCAATGTCCGTTGTAATAGCGATAATATAGAGAAAGTGATGCAACAATTCGACGGGAAGAAAGAGACTGGAGATAGTTAGTAAGAGCAGGAGAATTGATGAGACGAAAAGCCCTAGACTCCACCTTTCGAGAATAGCTGTATGTGTGGAACCACCCTAGATGTTAGAGGCGTACTCCATACAGGAGCGAA
Source organism: Armadillidium nasatum (assembly GCA_009176605.1). NCBI lineage: Eukaryota > Metazoa > Arthropoda > Malacostraca > Isopoda > Armadillidiidae > Armadillidium > Armadillidium nasatum. The sequence continues at coordinate 76,642 of SEYY01000722.1, forward strand.
TAACACCCCTATGCAGAGCAAGCAACTATATATATATATATATATATATATATATATATATATATATATATATATATATATATATATATATATATATATATATATATATATATATATTATTTTTTTATTCTCTATTTTTTGTTACTTTTGAGGGTAGGGTTGGGGAACCCCATATGGTCGATCCCAACGGTATGGGGTTGGTATTATATATATATATATATATATATATATATATATATATATATATATATATATATATATATATATATATATATATATATATATATATATATATATATATTATTTCTGCAACATTGCAGTATACCTATACTAATAACTATTACTAATTTATTCCTCATAAAAAAAATTTTTTGAAACATTGCAATATACCTATATTCTAATAACTAACTAATTCCTCATAAAAAAAATTTTCATGCAACATAATTGCAATATATGCAAATCCATATCCAACATTTTGAGTCCCCACATTTATGCCCTACTACAGTACATGCTGCTTGAAAGCGTGGAAGTCAAAGGAAGTTGGGCAAAAAGAAAGGAGTATGTTCCTAACTTTACCAATGGAGAACATGAAAGATTGAGCATAATGGTTAAGTCTAAAGTCAGAGTGTTGGACGGAGAAAGTACGAGACTGTGAAGAAGCTCATGTCGCACGATTCCTTCAAAATGGATGAGGTGTGCGACTAAAGAGTTCATAAGAGCAGTACCCGTAGCAATAGTGATATTATATAGAGAGAGTAACACAACAATTCAACAGGCAAAAAGGATTATAGAGAGCCTTTGATAGCCAAAGAATTGAGAAGTTTAAAAGTCCTTGGCTCAATTTTTTTCAAGGAGACCTGTTTTAATGGAATCACCTCACATATGTGAGATAAAAATATATTCCAATAATGGGCAAGTAATTGGGTTTTCGTTAAAAAAAAAAAATTTAAGTGCACCAAACCACTCACATTTTAGAAGATTGTTCAGACATATAAATAATTTGATCCTTCCAAGAAAGATCATAAGAAAAAGAATCACCAAGTTCATTAAGGAAAAACGAAGGTTTTACTTGTGTGTTTTCGAAGATTATATATATGTGAAAGATCATGAAGATGAATAATATGAATAGACTGAGATTTTAAGTCTTTGAAAACAACCATGTTTTCTCTGACTAAGTTGGTATGTGAGAACAATCAGAATTAAGTTCCTCAAGAGTCTACCTTGTAACGTGAGTTAAATGCTGTTGGGTGTGACGGTCATCACCGTAAGGGTGAAATGGTAATGAAGTGATTAAGGAAAAAAATTAATGAAAAGCAGAAAAGTTGATGAAAGGATAGAACCTTATGGAATAGTGCTATTATCAAATTAAAGCAAAGAACGGAGTTTGTCTGCAATAATTTCTGTAGAATGACCAGAAATTAAATCAAGAAGTAGGCTACAGTGAGAATGATAGATACCAAAAAAGAGTAGTTTAGAAATTAAAGTTTTTTGATAAATTCTATTAAAAACTTCCCATATGTATAGCTCTACAACCATGGATTCATCGAAATGCTAAAGAGCAATGAACCAAGAATCTGTAAAAAAGGAAAGACTATTGGTAAAGCATTCCTTACAGAAGCCCCATAGGTGATCAGAGGAAAGATTAGGAAAACTGAGAGGTTTCCAAATCTTCTTGTTAAGGGGTAGATTCGATAACTTTGGAAATATATATATATATATATATATATATATATATATATATATATATATATATATATATATATATATATATATATATATATATATATATATATATATATATTTAGCGTCACAGGCTGAATAAATGCTTGTTTTCAGCAGGATAAGAAGATCGAAATGGAAAACAAATGAATCATTTTACTAAGGCAGGATGTAAGCTAAAAGTACAAATTTTAAGAACCACAATATGGGTACTAGAAGGACCATATACCTTCTTAGCGTTAAGATCAGTGGGAGCAGAAACAGATTTTTGAGAAAAATTTACAACATCAGGTGTAAATGAGTTTAAGGGGGTGGATAGGTAAGAATAGTTCTGGAGTCTTTTAACGTGGAATTATAGACAAAGGTCTGAAAGAAGAGTTCATCATTAATAGAAGGTAAATCGACAGTTTTGACATAAAATACTAGATGAAAAAAAAAGGAAAATTCAAGGTTAGAGTTCACTATTATCAAAAAATATAAAAGGGACCAGAAAGATCATAATGTTTTCTACAGAGAAAAGTTTTTAGTGTCACTATTATAAAATGAAATATAAGTCGCATGAGTTTCTCGAGTTTGAAAACTACTGTATTTCCTAAAGAGAAATAACACGAGAACAAACAGAGTTGAAGCAATGTTTGTTGGGCTTAGTTTAAAATATGAACACTAATGCCTTCATTCCAAATAAAATCACCCTAGTTATGCGATTTCCACACTCCTAGGAACCAATTCCTCTGAAACATAAATTATTCCATGGAAAATCAAAGAATGACTACCGTAAGTCCGTCCATTTTGCCATTCGGAAATGCCCTTAGCTCGTGTTGCAGTCAGGAAAGTCCTTTGGACTTGACGTCATGACTTTAGATCATGAGCAAGTTCCAATGCAATTCCCTTTTGCACGACCGTAGCAGAGTGGTCAGCGCGCTAGACTTACCATCTTAAAGGTTGTTGGTTGGAGTCCAATAGTAGACATTAATTTTCTATATAAAAAATAGTCTGTGAGAGGTTATAGCAGACTTTAAAATCTATATATATATATATATATATATATATATATATATATATATATATATATATATATATATATATATATATATATATATATATATATATATATATATATATATATATATATATATATATATATATATATATATATATATATATATTATATATATATATATATATATATATATATATATATATATATATATATATATATATATATATATATATATATATATATATATATATATATATATATATATATATATATATATATATATATATATATATATATATATATATATATATATATATATATATATATATATATATATATATATATATATATATATAGATATATATATTATTAGTTTGTTATGCCCTAGGTTTGCCAATGCAATAGAAAGATTACACTTTATTAAAAACACTTAAAAACAACAAGTGATGTAATAATAATTACATAATGTTTAAAAGAATATGCTTTCGCTCCGTTTTGGAGCCTCTTTCAGGTAGAAATTGTTGTGTCTGTCTTCTTAATTGGAGCTTTTTACTTTCAATGCTTTAGTTGGTTGTTGTGCAAAGTTTTATAGAAAGGAGAACGGAACATGATAGCAAAACTTTCATACACAGTATTTAGAAAAACCAACTTCGTCACCAAACTATATTCATTGGTACTCAGCACATACAATAAATACAAAAATTGCTATTCTCAATTCTCTATATCTTCGGGCCCATAAAATTTGCTCTCCTGCTTTTCTAAAAACGGAAACTGACTTCTTAAAAAAACACTTTACAAAACTACAATATCCGACATACATAATTAATAAATCCTACAGAAAAGCAAAAACAAAATTCTACTAGGTAAAAAGAAATGAACATACAATAGGAAAAAACTTTTAATCCATCCCACATATAAACATAAAACATCTCACAAAAGTAATACCAAAAACATAACCTTAATTCCATCTAACAATATAATTTTAAAAAAAGTTCAAACCTCCAAAAGCCCCTAACCCAAACCCTCCTTGCATCTATAGTATCCCATGTTCTGCCTGCGATCTAAACTACAAAGGTGAAACCACAGACCACAATAGAAGACTTTATCAACATAAACATGACTTAAATATAGATAACCAAAACTCAGCCCTTACCCAACATAAAACAAGATAACAACCATCTTATAAATCTCAATTGTAATAACATCATAAAACACATAAATAATTACAACAAAAGAAAAATAGCCGAATCCTTCTGTATAAGAAATATAACTAACTACAACCAGAGTACAGGCGACTACAAAATTGATTATCTACAAAATGCTATCATGTTCCGTTCTCCTTTCTATAAAACTTTGCACAACAACCAACTAAAGCATTGAAAGTAAAAAGCTCCAATTAAGAAGACAGACACAACAATTTCTACCTGAAAGAGGCTCCAAAACGGAGCGAAAGCATATTCTTTTAAACATTATGTAATTATTATTACATCACTTGTTGTTTTTAAGTGTTTTTAAATAAAGTGTAATCTTTCTATTGCATTGGCAAACCTAGGGCATAACAAACAAATAATAAATATAAAATGAGTGACTAAAACTCTAAAAAATTAATATATATATATATATATATATATATATATATATATATATATATATATATATATATAATATATATATATATATATATATATTATATATATATATATATATATATATATATATATATATATATATATATATATATATATATATATATATATATATATATATATATAGAAAATACTGTGAGAGTTTTAGCAGACTAAAAACTCTATTATATATATATATATATATATATATATATATATATATATATATATATATATATATATATATATATATATATATATATATATATATATATATATATATATATATATATATATATATAAAGAGAGAGAGAGAGACCCATATTTGGGTCTTCTACTCATAAATTTTGCCTTCCGTTACAAGATGAAATTTGATGTTTACATTGGAAAAATTGTGCTTCATAACAATTTCCTACAGTTACTCTAAGAATAAGAAAATAAAAGAATTTTAAATTAAATTAAATAATATATATATATATATATATATATATATATATATATATATATTATATATATATATATATATATATATATATATATATATATATATATATATATATATTAGCGATCAAAGTAAAATGTCGACCTGGTGGAAGTAATTCTAGTGAATCGGTCTGCAGTGGAAGAGGTCGATGTGAATGCGAAACCGTGTATCTGTTGGAAAGAGGTAAAACGATAGTCTTCTTTCTTCTTTGCTTTTAGACTTTTCTTTTTTTGTAATAAGGTTTCTTTATTTCGGTGAAGCAACTTGCTTTCATAAGTGTTCCATAAACCAAGTACGTTTAATGACTGATCCTTCAGTTGACAAAGTTTTTCATCAAACAAATTTTGCAAGTTCTCTTAATTCTTTTTTTTATGTTGCATTTTCATATTTTCAACCAATGTAGCTATAATAAATAACGTAGTTCAAGTATTTTAATATTAGTTAGATATTTTAAAAGATTTAATCATTATTTGGTTTATTTGGCAGCAAAATTTCTTGTTTTAAATAGGTTTGAACAATAAAATATTTACAAATGATTTTCAAAAAAAAAAAAAGGATTCAAATGAGTCCAGCAAATAATCGTAAAATTAATTTGAATGATCTTTTAAAACTTCTGAAATGAAAACTTCATTTCGTCAAGATTTTATGACAGAAAAAATAAATTTCTTAAATATTGTTTATTTTTTTTTTTATTTAGAAAATTTTTCTTTATAAATTCATTAATTTATCAAATTAATAATTAACTCTTAGGAAAAAGAAACACACTTTATGTTCTTAATTAATTTTTCGATGGTTTTCCGTCCACAATTTTTTCTATTTCTTGTTTTTGAATTCTTTTTAACTAAAATTTTGCAGTTCGTACATGTTGCAAAGAGACTATATATATATATATATATATATATATATATATATATATATATATATATATATATATATTATATATATATATATATATATATATATATATATATATATATATATATATATATATATATATATATATATATATATATATATATATATATATATATATATATATATATATATATATATATATATATATATATATATATATATATATATATATATATATATATATATATATATATATATATATATATTATATATATATATATATATATATATATATATATATATGTTAGTGGTGGGACAATAAATCATCTTCGTCATCGGCAAAATCGGTATATTTTTTCTCCATCCTCATCGTCATTTTACTGCCAATTAATTTACTTAAATTGGCTTATAAATATTTCTCCACTACACTTTTTTCATTTGAGAGAAAAAGGCTGTTTGGTAGTGGGGGTCAATTATACTCTCAAAGGCAAAATCGAATTACTCCTGAAACTGGAGAAAAGATTGTTTTTGCATCACAATTTAATTAAGAGCTCTAAATTTAAAGTAGAATTTTACACATCTGTCCATGTTCTCACAAAATAAAATTTTCTGAAGATACTTTTACTTAGATATCAAAGTAGTGGTCATAGCTTAATAAAATTTGCCACGAACAAATCTTGATGTGTGAGACTCTTCCTGACATAACATGTGCTAGAAGTGATATCCATTAGTATGAAGGAATAAAGGCACATTCTTTTCCATGTTACGGAAAGTTGCCGCCAACATATAAGGAGTCACAACGTCAGTTGCCTGTCGAATTTTGTCTTTCAGCTGCATGAGTGAACGTGACTTGTTGCGATACACTTTCCTTTTCAGCATGGCCCATAGGAATAAATCCGGAGGGGTAAGATCAGGCAACCTTGGTGGTCAAAGTCCTTTGGAAATTACCCGATCTTCAAAGAAGGTCTCAATTTTGTACATAGTGACGTTGGACTTGTGGAAAATGGACATCCGGCTGAAAATACCAAGTACGAAGTTCCTCGTCATTCAAATGATTTACGAACACATTGATATTCATATGAAAGGAACTTTAATATTTATAAGTGCATATCTGGAGCCGAGAGCTAGTGGGACTTTATTATACTATATATTAAAATTACAAGTATTTCCACATTTGAATAAAGAATAATGAAAAGAATTGAATTCTTTCTCATTATAAAATTGTTAAATTTATTTAAAAAATGGAAATTTTTAAAGTATAATTTTTCAATTTCATCGTCATCGTCATCGTCGTGCAAACTTACTATAATCGTCAAAATTCTTTATCGTCCCATCACTAATATATATATATATATATATATATATATATATATATATATATATATATATATATATATATATATATATATATATATATATATATATTATATATATATATATATATATATATATATATATATATATATATATATATATATATATATATATATATATATATATATATATATATATATATATATATATATATATATATATATATATATATATATATATATATATGTTTTTTTTTTTTTTTTTTTTTTTTTTTTTTTTTTTTTTTTTTTTTTTTTTTTTTTTTTACTAATATAATAATAATAATAATAATAATAATAATAATAATAATAATAATAATAATAATAATAATAATAATAATAATAATAATAATAATAATAATAATAATAATAATAATAATAATAATAATAATAATAATGATAATAATAATAATAATAATAATAATAATAATAATAATAATAATAATAATAATAATAATAATAATAATAATAATAATAATAATAATAATAATAATAATAATAATAATAATAATAATGTTTATGGATGATTTTAGCGACATTATGGAAGGTTTTGCGAATGTGACAAAGGAATGTGTACACAAAATTTAAACTCCAACACAGAATGTTCGGGCAACGGAAGATGCAGCTGCAACGAATGTATTTGCAATCAAGGCTATGAAGGGCAATTCTGTGAATGCCAAAGCAAACAAGCTTGTTACCCAAAAGGTATATATCTACACTATATATATATATATATGTATATATATATATATATATATATATATATATATATATATATATATATATATATATATATATATATATATATATATATATATATATATATATATATATATATATATATATATATATATAGCTCAGCGGCAGAGCACTCGACAGAGCACTCACCTAGAAAGCGAGAGTGCCATAGATCAAGGCCTTTTCGGGGCGGGAAATGTGAGTGGTGTTTCCTTGCGTTTAGCTCCGAATGACTCAATCGTTAAACGAGCACATTAGTGAAGTGCTCTTGTCACTGATGGAAAATAATCTCCGGCATCCGGAATGCCTCCTGTTAGTGAGATCTTCCTCGAAAGATTCCACTGACAGGACGTAAGCCCTTCCTGGGTGATGAAGATATATATATATATATATATATATATATATATATATATATATATATATATATATATATATATATATATATATATATATATATATATATATATATAAAATAAACGTGCGCTTATTCAGCCTGTGCCGAAGAAGGTAGAACCTTTCTCAATCCTCTAACTATCGTCCTATTTCTTTAAATTCTGTCTAAAGTTTCGAATCTATCCTCAACAGGATGGTTTAGAATCACTTTAATTCTTCTAATCCTATCTCTAATCGCCAGTATGGCTTTCGTAAAGAGTGTTCAACTGGTGATCTTTTTTCCCTACTTTCTGACTCTTGGTCTTTGGCTCTTCGGAATTTCGGTGGGTCTTTCACTGTGGCGTTAAACGTATCGAAAGCCTTCAATAAAGTCTGCAACAAAGCTTTGATTTCTAAATTTCCCTCTTTCGGAATCTATCCTTCTCTCTTTGACCTTCTTTCTGATTTCCTTTCCGGTCATTCTATAGAAGCTGTTATAGACGGCCACTGTTCTCCCATTAAATCTATAAATAATGGTGCTCCTCAAGGATCTGTCTTATCTGCAACTCTTTTTCTAATTTTCATCAATGACGTTTTCTTTATTACTTCGTCTCCTATCCACCCTTATGCCGATGACTCCACCCTTCATTACTCCTTTCAATTTGAAAGACACCTCTCCTAAAAACAGGGAATTGATATAAGAAGAATGGCCTAGGAGCAAATGATCTCTAATCTTTCTCGTATTTCAATGTGGCAAAGAAAACATGGTCGTTTTCTATGCCTCAAAACTTAATTCCTTCATCTTTCTACTCGACACAATCTTCCACATAACTGTGACATCTTCTTCGAAAACACTCAACTCAAACCTTTATCTGTCCTCTATATTCTCGATGTTTCTTTTTCTCGTGATCTTTCTTGTAAAGATCACATTACTTCTCTTTCCAAACAAACTTCTAAGAGGTTGGGTGTTCTGAGGTTCCTTCAGAACTTCTTCACACCACCCCAGTTGCTTGCTCTTTATAGGGGTGTTATTCGCCACTGTATGGAGTACACCTCACACATCTGAGGTGGTCCCACACATACAGCTCTTCTCGAAAAGGTGGAGTCTAGGGCTTTTCGTCTTATAAACTCTTTTGCTCTTAATAACTCTCTCCAATCTCTTTCTTCCCATCGAATTGTTGCGTCACTCTCTCTGTACTATCGCTATTACAACGAAATATTGCTCTTCTGAACTCTCACGTTGCATACCTCCTTCTTTGAGTAGGGCTCGTGCTACACGACTTTCTTCACAGTCTCACCTTTCTCTGTCGAACTCTCCGACCCCAGACTGAACCGCTATGTTCAATTTTACATGTACTCTATTTTTTAAAGTCTGGAAACACTCCCTTTATGTTTTCCGAACTTCCTTTGACTTGCACTCTTTTAAGCGCCGTGTATTGGGTCACGTCGACCATTAGAGACCAGATTTCCGACTAATCCCCGGCTCTGGTTGAGATTGGTAGGCCTCTGGCCTTTGCCCACCAGAGGAGGCATATATATATATATATATATATATATATATATATATATATATATATATATATATATATAATATATATATATATATATAATATATATATATGCACTTTATTTGTGTGCGTGCATGCGTATTATTAGTTGTCGGATTTAGGATTACATACATGAAAGTGAAAGTTGGGAGATCAACTTTTCTTATAGTAGATGCTGATACAGTAAAAAATGCAATGTTGTAAACTTTATTTCTTAAAGCCATTTTTGGGGTACGAATGTCCCCAAAAGTCTGATGTATAGTCTCATGCTCTTTCCTGTGAGTTATTTTCCTGACTGAGTCATCTTATTGACTGGTTTTTGGCTTTTTTAATCCCAAAATTAGCTGTTCTGACATCTTCGCATCTTCAGTCCCGTCTAGATGGATTCCTGTATTACATAAAGTATTAATTCTTCGTTTTATCTTCACCATCTTTATATGATCTTGTTCCGTTGACATCATCTTCAATATCGTCACATGATCAAACAGACCTTCGAGCTTCTTGCTATGACCACATGAATATTTATCTAATGAAATCGGAATCAAATTTGGTGTCAGATCAAGGATCCATAGTAGTGTAAGCAGTAAATCAGAGTTAAAGGGTCCCAAAATGAAGTCAACAGACTCGAACCAGAGATATGTGCAAGCACCTTCTGGTGCGTAAACCTGAGGTGAGAAAATATATTTCGTGACAGCTCAGATAATAAATTTATTAGTATTGACCAGGAGTTTATACATGTGACGTCATTCATTGATAAGGTATTTTTCTTATTTTCTTTTCAAGCTATAACTTAAAATTATTTTTATTTTTATTTATAATATGTATTATCGATTATACATCATTTAATTGCTGTAAATCAATTTTATACTTAATCTTAATATTTCCATAGCTATTCTAGTAGTAGAAGTAGTAATAGTAGTATTATATGAGTGACATATTTTCCAGATCTCAATTTATTGCAATATTTTTGTCTGTGGATATTTTCTCAAGAGTTACTTTTTAGTTGAACTATCGTGGACAGGAATAATGCACTATTGCTTGGGTTGAACATTTTTCAAATTTTTACATTACATTTTCAGCCAATCGTCTTTCTACAAGATACTTTAGATACGCCCACTGATATTTTATAATTAATTATAATTTTTAAATATCTATATTGTTTGGAAACGATGTAGTTACACACACAAACTATATATATATATATATATATATATATATATATATATATATATATATATATATATATATATATATATATATATATATATATATATATATATATATATATATATATATATATATATATATATATATATATATATATATATATATATATATATATATATATATATATATATATATATATATATATATATATATATATATATATAGTAGTATGGGAACCATTTAGAAGGTTGGCAAATTCCTTGCAAATTCCTAGCCTGAGGGGAAATTTTCGCGAATTCCTAGCCCCCCGAGGGGAATCTGAGGGGAAATTTGGGGGGAGAGGGGAACTCAGGTACCTTTGTGAGCTGTTTTATCTGTTTTATCTTAATTGAAATCTTGTTTTGCGGTTTTATCTTAATTGAGATCAATGTTTTGCGGTCTTATCTTTGATGTAATCTTGTATTGTGGTGTTATTTTAATTGTTTTTAATTATTTCTCACCTTTTTATTCCTTTTGTGGTTACCGCCTTCTTTTGATTTAGCCGCTTGCACGTGCCTTACCTTGTTTCTTATAGGTTATTTGATGACGTCACAGTTTGTATGTATGGGAATGGGAATGGGATTGATCACGTCACTACCTTCTAATGTACTTTTTTGCTATGCGAATCTTCCAGCCAATCACAGTCCACCATGCTGACGTCACGGATTTTTTCTTACTTCGAAAACTTCAGAACCGAACGAATGAACGAACGTACGCGCTTAAAAACTCTATTTTACGTCTTCAGATTCGGGTATCGAACTCGGGTCTCCTGAGTCAATTTCCAAGCCTTTAGACCACTAGGCCAACGGAGCAATTACTTGAAAAAGAGAAATTGTTTTATTTATGGCTTTGTTTTTTCGCGCTCGCGGAAGAGACACACACACACGCCGCTGGGTCAAGAGCGCGGACGCGGTACACACACACACATACACACAAACATTTATTATTATTATTATTTTTTCTCGTAGTATGTTATTATTATTTTTATTAATATTATTATTATTTTTTAAAAAAAAAAAAAAAAAAATAAAATAATATATATATAATATATATATATATATATATATATATATATATATATATATATATATATATATATATATATATATATATATATATATATATATTATTATATTATATATATATATATATATATATATATATATATATATATATATATATATATATATATATATATATATATATATATATATATATATATATATATATATATATACATTTTTTTTTCAAACTCAGAACAAAAAATTCAATTTTTTATATAAGATTTTTTATTTTTGAATGGAAAAAATATCTCAAGTTATGGGGATTCGAACTAGCGAGCGCGACGTCGCTAACGAACGTTTAAGCCATTGAGCCACAGACGTATTAGTACAGAATGCGGATTCATCTCTTTTACCTTAATAATTTCTTTTTTCTTTCTCTGATTACTTTGTTCCTTTTAAATCTTTCCTAAAAATATTTTTAAATGTTTTGAAGGGTAAAACTTACAAAAGTAGCATTTATTATTTTTTATTATTATTATTATTTTTCTCGTTGTCAAGGCAAAATATTATATAACACACACACACACACACACACACACACACAACACACCAACACAACATTTTAATATAACATAATATTAATATATATATATATATATATATATATATATATATATATATATATATATATATATATATATATATATATATATATATATATATATATATATATATATATATATATATATATATATTATAATATATAATATAATAATAATAATAAATATTTAATTAATAATAAATATTTTAGTCTTTCAAAAATTTTCTTTTAAATTAAACATTGAAAATTACATTTTCTATTATTTTTATCAGTAACTATCGAGTCCTTTACTTTTATTAAAAAATTTCAGAAAAAGGTAAGCAGAGAGAGGGCTCGAACTCGTATCTTCAAAATTTGTTGTTCCGGTACGTTACCCCCTCAACCAGAGCTTCTCACGAATTCGAACATGGAAATAAACTTAACTAAAAAATTTCTTCCACTTATTCACTTTGGACTTTTTATGTTATTATATATAAGCTTATATTTAAAAAATACGAGTTTGCTCTTATAAACACATCCATAAAATATTTTAAATGCTTTTAGAAGGTGAGGAAGGGGAGGGGGAGGTCTCAAAAAACACCTGCATAATAATAATAATAATAATAATAAATTTCTGTCTTCATCTCTACTTACATAATTTATTTTTCTTGTTTAGAAAAAAAAAACAAATTCGTTCCACCGCTTTGTCAGGTAATTTTTTTTTCTCCCCACTCTACAACAATATATATATATATATATATATATATATATATATATATATATATATATATATATATATATATATATATATATATATATATATATATATATATATATATATATATATATATATATATATATATATATATATATATATATATATATATATATATATATATATATATATATATATATATATATATATTATTGACGGGACTTTAAGAATTCAATGGAATTATTCGTATTTATGAATATTTCAAAATATTTAGTTTGCAATACAATGAACTTATTATCATATTTATATAGGATGTAATAAGACTTCGAAGGAATTGTTTTGTTAGCAAAGATCTGTTCTATAAAATGATGATAAAAATTTCAATTTTATTTGTGACAGTAAAGAATTTTATGGATATTCTTTTTGACTTTTAAATTAAAACTTCGATATATTAGGAAAAACTTAATACTCTCTCTCTCTCTCTCTCTCTCTCTCTCTCTCTCTCTCTCTCTCTCTCTCTCTCTCTCTCTCTCTCTCTCTCTCTCTCTCTCTCTCTCTCTCCTGATGTCCTAAAGACTAACCTATTTTTTTTAAAAAAAAACTTGATATTTTAAATTCTTTTGCTTCCTCATAAAGAATTTATACAGTTTACCTCCTCCTCCTCATAAAAAATTATCATATTCATCTCTACTTAAATAAATTATTTTTTTCTTGTTTAGAAAATACCAAATTCGCTTCAACGCTTTTTGATTTTTTCTACCAAAAAAATATTTTAATTTCTTTTGAAGGAGATGGCTTAGGCTAAATAATTTTCTCCTCAAGAATTTATGCGGTATTCCGTTTCATAATAAATTTCTATTTTTCATTTCACCGCTCTTTCTTTATTCATTTTTCTTTTAATTTTATTATTATTTATTATCAATATTTTTCCTTTTTACTTTTAAACTCAATATACAATTAAAATAAAAAGAGAAAAATATTTAAAAAGAGAGAATAACGTATTTTTACAGTTAATTAAAAATTTAATTATTAAAAGGAAAAAAAAAGGTGTTTGCATAAGGGATGATTATTTCGATGCAGTCAGGACAAATGAGCAAAAGTCCCTCACATGGTTATAGAATCTGGGAACCATATTTACTAGTTTTTCTCTCTCTCTCTCTCTCTCTTCCCACACACGATTGTGGGAATATAAATATTTCTTCAGTCGACACCACCCTGTATCATGCGAGATATGGTGCAGAGTATAAAAAATAATTGAAAATATAACCACCACCACTCACTGGTTGGGGGGTACGTGGGACTATGTCTACTGTAAGCACAAATTCTTGTGCAACATGCATTTGTATATTTGATATATGTATGTTGACGGCTAACTATATATTGTAGCAAAAATATTATTCTCGAAATATATATATATATATATATATATATATATATATATATATATATATATATATATATATATATATATATATATATATATATATATATATATATATATATATATATATATATATATATAGTCTCCAGATGATTTTTTTTTTCATTCATAAGGTCTCTTACGCGGATGAACCTCTTTGTTTTATATCTCAAACGAGACTATAGTTTGTTCATTGTTTCATAATAGTGAACTTCACTGGCTTATAAGATTAAACATCATTTTAAGAAAGTATTTCTTGTTAAACAAATCTATGGTCTTGATAGACAGATTTTCCTTGTAGAATAGGAGTCCCCATTTTGCTGTAGTAATATTATTTTTCAAAGTTAATGGAGTCTTTATATATACTCCCTCTCTCTCTCTCTCTCTCTCTCTCTCTGTCTCTCTGTCTCTCTCTCTCTCTCTGTAATATATATATATATATATATATATATATATTATATATATATATATATATATATATATATATATATATATATATATATATATACATTCTATATTTTTCGACAGTAAATATTACAGTTTTTTTGAAACTGAATAGTTCAAGTTGACCAAAAAGAAATTTTCTTGTTATGTCCTCTAGTTACTCTTCCATGGTCCAATATAAAGTATTTTTCAATCTCTGTATTACTGTCAGATGCAAATATTTTGTAAACTTGTATCATATCCCCTCTGAGAAATCTCCTTTCAACCGTGAACATTCCTTACTTCAACCTCTCTTCATTGTTCTTACTTTCAAAGCCAGAAATCATCCTTGTTGCTCAACATTGTACTCTCTCCAACATATCTATGTCCTTTCTTAAATAAGGAGTCCAATCCTGTACACAGTACTCTAATGCATGCCTAACATAGCTATTATATAGCTTACTTATAACCTCTCTGCTTATAATATATATATATATATATATATATATATATATATATATATATATATATATATATATATATATATATATATATATATATATATATATATATATATATATATATATATCCAGGTCTTTCCAATACATTTTATTAACTTTAAGAAAACATTTCCTAAATAACTTTTAAACCCTGATACCCAATTCTCTTTTTTGTTTCAGTAATGTTTTTTTTTTTTTTTTAAAGTATATATATATATATATATATATATATATATATATATATATATATTATATATATATATATATATATATATATATATATATATATATACATAATATATCATTGCTCTCAAGCACGTTCCTGAACTATAATTAATCCCTGGAACTATTTTTCTTAACTAAGTGACATCATTGGTTCTATTTTTCTATGATGTTTAATTTGCTTTTTATATTTCTGGAGGTTAACACATAATTACAGAGTTTTAATTAAATATATACTTTTCATAGTTAGAGTGTAAGTTTTTGTTCTATTTTTGTTCTAAGTTCCACAGGCCTCATTAGAAATCTAAACATTAAACTAACTTATTTCACATTCATGCTGAAAGACTTCTCTCTGATTATATATATATATATATATATATATATATATATATATATATATATATATATATATATATATATATATATATATATATATATATATATCCAGGTCTTTCCAATACAT
>SEYY01000722.1:95366-100366 GCA_009176605.1 Armadillidium nasatum
ATTGGAAAGACCTGGATATATATATATATATATATATATATATATATATATATATATATATATATATATATATATATATATATATATATATATATATAATATATATATTATATATATATATATATATATTTATATATATTATATATATATATATATATATATATATATATATATATATATATATATATATATATATATATATATATATATATATATATAATCAGAGAGAAGTCTTTCAGCATGAATGTGAAATAAGTTAGTTTAATGTTTACATTTCGAATGAGGCCTGTGGAACTTAGAACAAAAATAGAACAAAAACTTACACTCTAACTATGAAAAGTATATATTTAATTAAAACTCTGTAATTATGTGTTAACCTCCAGAAATATAAAAAGCAAATTAAACATCATAGAAAAATAGAACCAATGATGTCACTTAGTTAAGAAAAATAGTTCCAGGGATTAATTATAGTTCAGGAACGTGCTTGAGAGCAATGATATATATATATATATATATATATATATATATATATATATATATATATATATATATATATATATATATATATATATATATATATATATATATATATATATATATATATATAATAATAAAAAAAAAAAAAAAACATTACTGAAACAAAAAGAGAATTGGGTATCAGGGTTTAAAAGTTATTTAGGAAATGTTTTCTTAAAGTTAATAAAATGTATTGGAAAGACCTGGATATATATATATATATATATATATATATATATATATATATATATATATATATATATATATATATATATATATATATATATATATATATATATATATTTATAGGGGGAGGACGTAGCGCCGTCCGAAGCGATGCAAGTACCCCCCATTGGGCATAACCCACGGAGTGATAGGATGGGCTAGACCATTCCGTTTCACTCCGTTGCCCTTTGGTTCGTTCCTTTTCGCGTTTCATCTTCTCAAAGGGTCTCTAGTGTACCCTTGACTCACATTGGAGTGCCTATGCTCCAACCTTCCTCCTTCTTCACATGTGTCCTACAATATTTACAAACGCTTACACTTACATTACCTATTAAATTAATCAAAAATGGCAAAACTTAAATCTGCCTCGGAGAATCCTAGAGGGGCGGATTCCAAACATAGCCCCTCATCTACTCCTTCCCCCATCACCACTTGGGAGTTGGTGGCCTCCGGTGATGGGGTTGGCGCCACCAAGACCTCTATGCCGGCTTGCCCTGGTGCACGGTCTTCGTTTTTCATTAATTTCTGCAACATTCGCGGTCTTTTTTCTAATTCCACTTTGTCGAACACCACCTCTCTTCTTCTAGACCTCATCTCTTGTTCTTAACTGAAACTCAGGTGTCTGAGTGCTCTGACAGCAAACCCTACTCTGTTTCCTCCTACTGTTTCTATCCTCAATTTTCAGCCAAAGGCGGATGTTGCGCATATGTGCGCAACGATGTTGTCTGTTCTCGTGTCTCTAATTTGGAGTCTTCTGAATTCTCAACTTTATGGCTTAAACTTTCTTGCAATTCTACGACTAAATTCATTTGTTCTGTCTACTTATCTCCTAACTCTACAGACTATCCAAAATTCTTCGACTATCTTAACTCCAAAATAGAACACATTCTTTCTTCTTCTCCTTTCTCTGAAATCATCATTTTAGGTGATTTCAATGTTCACCACCGCCAATGGCTTTCATCTAGTTCTCAAGATCCAGCTGGTGAACTCGCCTTCCAATTTTCTATCCAGAACAACCTTGAGCAGTTGGTGCAACTCCCTACCCGTATCCCTGACCGTCTTGGTGATGAACCCAACATTCTAGACCTTTTTCTAACTTCTAATCCTTCTCCTTATACTGTTAAACTCTTTCCTCCTCTGGGTTCATCCGATCACCTTCTTATCTCCGTATCTTGTCCTGTCTCTTCAAGTCTTCCGCAAGAACGGCCCCCGCCTTCGGCGAGGAGACGTTTCTGGCATTTCGGTGCCACTAACTGGTCTGACTTGCGGTCGTACTTTTCTGATTTTCCATGGAATGATTACTGTTTCCGTGGGAGGGGTCCCTCGGAGTGTGCTGAGCGCATAACTGAGGTGATTCTCTCTGGCATGGAGGCGTACATTCCATATTCTTTCCCTTCCACTAAACCTAATAAACCTTGGTTTAACTCTGCTTGTTCTCGTGCTATCCGCCGCAGGGATGCTGCCTTCAGGGATTACCGTCGTCTTCAAACTCCAGAAACTCATGCAACTTATATTTCATCCCGGAATCGTGCAAAATCTATTCTTCGAGATACTAAAAACTCTTTTCTCCGTCGCAAATGCAATAATCTTTCTGGCTCCTCTTCCTCTCGCCCTTTCTGGCATTTTGCAAAAAATGTCAACTCTAACTTTGCTTCTTCCTCTTTCCCTCCTCTAGTATCTTCTGACGGTACAACTGCTGCCGTTTTGCCTTCCTCTAAAGCTGAACTCTTTGCTCAAACTTTTGCCTTAAATTCAACCTTAGACGATTCCGGAGCTGTTCCTACTCCTTCAACCCCCTCTAACTCATTTATGCCTAAAATTGTAATTTCTTCTAAAGACGTCATTTCTGCTCTCTCTGAGCTTAACACTAAGAAGGCGTACGGTCCTGATGGTATTCCTCCTGTGGTTCTCAAAACTTGTGCTTCCGAGCTTGCACCCTGCCTTGGTAAACTATTTCGTCTATGTCTTTCTACTTCAACCTTCCCTTCTTGCTGGAAACGTGCGCTCATTCAGCCTGTGCCGAAGAAGGGGGACCCCTCTCAAGCCCTCTAACTATCGTCCTATTTCTTTAACCTCCGTTCTTTCTAAAGTTTTCGAATCTATCCTTAACAGGAAGATTTGGAAACATCTCAATTCTTCTAATCTTATCTCTGATCGCCAGTATGGCTTTCGAAAGAAACGCTCTACTGGTGATCTTCTTTCCCTTCTCTCTGACTCTTGGTCCTCCGCTCTTCGGCATTTCGGTGAATCTTTTGCTGTAGCGCTGGACATATCGAAAGCTTTCGATAGAGTCTGGCACAAAGCTTTGATTTCCAAACTTCCCTCTTTCGGAATCTATCCTTCTCTCTGTGACCTTCTCTCTGATTTCCTTTCCGGTCGTTCTATAGCAGCTGTTGTAGACGGCCACCGTTCATCCTTTAAATCTATTAATAGTGGTGTTCCTCAAGGATCTGTCCTATCCCCAACACTTTTTCTGTTTTTCATTAATGACCTTCTCTCTATTACTTCATCTCCTATCCACTCCTATGCTGATGACTCCACCCTTCATTACTCTTTTCATTTTGAAAGACGCCCCTCCCAGCAACAGTTAATAGAGGCAAGGAGGGTGGCCTTGGAGCAACTAACCTCTGATCTATCTCGTCATTTCAAATTGGGGCAAGAGAAAACATGGTTCGTTTTCAATGCCTCAAAAACTCAATTCCTCCATCTCTCTACTCGACACAATCTTCCACACAACTACGATATCTTCTTCGAAAACACGCAACTCAAACCTTCATCTCTCCTTAATATTCTCGGTGTTTCTTTTTCTCGTGATCTTTCTTGGAAAGATCACATTACCTCTCTTTCTAAACAAGCTTCTAAGAGGTTGGGTGTTCTGAGGCGCCTTCAGTATTTCTTTACACCACCCCAGTTGCTTGCTCTGTATAGGGGTGTTGTTCGCCCCTGTATGGAGTATGCGTCACACATCTGGGGTGGTTCCACACACACAGCTCTCCTGGAAAAGGTGGAGTCTAGAGCTTTTCGTCTTATCAATTCTCCTGCTCTCACTAATTCTCTCCAATCTCTTTCTGCCCGTCGAAATTGTTGCGTCACTCTCTCTATACTATCGCTATTACAATGGACACTGCTCTTCTGAACTCTCTCGTCGCATACCTCCTCCATTGAGAAGGGCTCGTGCGACTCGTCTTTCTACACAGTCTCATCCTTTCTCTGTCCAACTCTCCGACCCCAGACTTAACCGCTATGCTCAATCTTACATTTACTCTACTGGTAAAGTCTGGAACACACTTCCTTCATCTATTTTCCCAACTTCCTATGACTTAAGCACCTTTAAACGCCGTGTATCAGGTCATGTCGGCCTTTAATTTGACCATGTTTCCGACTTTCCTCCCAACTCTGGTGGAACAATGGTAGGCCTCTGGCCTTTGCCCACCAGAGGAGAAATAAAAAAAAAAAAAAATATATATATATATATATATATATATATATATATATATATATATATATATATATATATATATATATATATATATATATATTATATATAGAGAGGTTATAAGTAAGCTATATAATAGCTATGTTAGGCATGCATTAGAGTACTGTGTACAGGATTGGACTCCTTATTTAAGAAAGGACATAGATATGTTGGAGAGAGTACAATGTTGAGTCACAAGGATGATTTCTGGCTTTGAAAGTAAGAACAATGAAGAGAGGTTGAAGTAAGGAATGTTCACGGTTGAAAGGTGTTTTCTCAGAGGGGAAATGATACAAGTTTACAAAATATTCGCATCTGACAGTAATACAGCGATTGAAAAATACTTTATATTGTACCATGGAAGAGTAACTAGAGGACATAGGAAAACCGTACCGTATACATTTCTTTTTGGTCAACTTGAACTATTCAGTTTCAAAAAAACTGTAATATTTACTGTCGAAAGGACGTAGAATGTAATATATATATATATATATATATATATATATATATATATATATATATATATATATATATATATATATATATATATATATATATATATATATATATATATATATATATATATATATATATATATATATATATATATATATATATATATATATATATATATATATATATATATATATATATATATATATATATATATATATATATATATATATATATATATATATATATATATATATATATATATATATATATATATATACAGAGAGAGAGAGAGAGAGAGTATATATAAAGACTCCATTAACTTTGAAAA